>CASHTH010003371.1:0-150280 GCA_030341885.1 Geodia barretti
TCCTCCTCCACCCCTCACCCACTCCCTACTCCTTCCTCCACCCCTCTTCACCCACTCCCTGCACAGATCTGTATGGACTGGTGCTGTTCCTGGATGCAGAGCCCTACTGCCAGTCTCAGTGGTACCGCAGACTCATATCACAGCCATATCACCAGGGACACGCCACACCCAATGTCGACCTCTTCTCCTCTCTCATGTGGAGGAACAGCAAGGACGACGTCGCTCATGAGGTAATAATGAGGTAATTAATTACCAGCAGGAGGAATATGTGAATTTGCTGATGAGCTTGTAAAACAGGCCTGAAAAACTCGAGAAGTATATACCGTCACCAATATACATTTAACGGAGTAATAAGCTAATTTTTCACATACTCGCTTTACTTATGTAGTCACATGGCCAACTAAGTGAAAAGTGTTAATACATGTGAGTGTAGGATGTGTGGTGAGGGAGGTGTGGATGAAACTGAAATGAAATGCTATCAGTGCAGAAAGTGAATGTATACACATGAGTCCCTTACAAACTGAAAATGTGGGTTGTACTGACTTGTCCTATAACAGTATATATACCAGTTCTAAAGGTGTACATACAGATGTACATGTAAAACCCAAATTGTCGATAAGACAGTGAGCAAGACCTTAAGTGATATTACATTGCCACTGAGAACTCTGCGTTGGCATTGCTGCACGTCAATTGATAAGTCGCAGGTTTCAGCTCTTGGTAGACAAACCTATGTATGATGAAAATGCTCTAATGAAACAACTATAACAGTAGGCTGTTTTGGACTCTCTATATAATATACCTGAATCCGTTCCTGTTGAGCAGCGTTGCTTTAAGCTTCACGATTTTGGCAGTCCTTCGATTTTCCTCCTCTGTTTCTTGCCAGCAGGTACCTGTAGTAGGTGTAGGTACAGTATGTTATGTGTGTATGTACATTGTATGTACGTGTATGTATGTATGTATGTATGTATGTAGCCAAGTGGTGTTGATACTACACCTAATAGTGAAGCTGTAACTGATCAGAGGTTGGTTGTTGGACTAATGGTGGCCAAAGGGCGCATATGTACCTTGGTTGAGTAGTCCCAGCAATTCCCTGGGGATTCCCCTATTCCTCCTCTCCTCCCCTACCACCAGCAGTGCCCCAGGCTCACCATGATGTAGGACTGGCTGCAGTACCACTTGCTCATCTGGTTCACTTGGACCCTTCTCTTCCTTCGGTCCTAACACGTGTAATAGCAATAGTGCGTAGTAAAATACGTACAAGCGCCTGCCCTTTATGAGCAGTCTCAGCACTCTAGAGAGGGAGTAGCTCACTTCCCTTCTACTCTCGTTCACTACTATGACCTCAGCCTTATTCTAGAGTTTTCCTTCCCTTATATAAAGTGCAAGCCTTGTCTCTGCCGTAGTCGTTGTAGTACACGCTCTCTCTAGTTGTGATCGGGCGCGAGAAATGAAAACAGTGCGTCGAGTCGCTCGCTATCTCGGCAGTTATAGCTAGTACTCTTACTCACTTGCTAGCGAGCTGTGCCATCTGGATCTCTGGCAAAGATAGAGTGACACTGCGTCCACAGCGACTACACACACAGCCCACTATAATTTCACAATCACCCCGGTCCACATTCCATGCGAACATCAGAATCCGTATTTTTCTGATGTTCGCATGGAATGTGGACCGGGGTGATTGCGAAATTATAGTGGGCTGAGTCAAAGAACAACAACAGTAATTTACTCAATTTATGCATGGCCTCGTTTGGGGTCATTAAATCACGGTTACTTTTCATTGTCTCTAACCCTCTTGCATGTACTTATAACAACTGCCAGTCTGACCTTCATTTAGTAAACTCTCTATTTTTATAACAATGAAGAAAGAACCCCGTTTGAGCACATGTGTGATGTGTGTTTGACTCTGTGGTGCCACAGCTGCAGCTACCGGAGCAAACAGAGCAGACCCACTGGTTGACGTTCAGCCTCGTGGAGAAGTATTTCTATCGCAAACAGCGGGAAATGTGCCAGACTGAGGCGAGCAAGGTATGTATGTATATAACATGCTCATTGAGGTTGTTTTCAGCTTAACAGCCACGGACACATAAATGTGTCCGGAGCCTTCATAAGTCCATAAGAATTTACGTATATGGGGTTATAATACTAGGTGCTAATACTAAATTTCTTGTTTATTTAAGCAGATATCTATGGCATCCGAAGGGTTAATCTAAACATACCACTGTACACGTGCTACAGGTCCTTTCTCGACTTGGTCACAACTACACGCTCAGCAGCCTCACACAAGACACAGTGCAGAAGGTAAAAAAAACATTGCATCATTATATATCTTTCCTTGTATAAACTACGTGCTCTCTCCCTCCTCCATATCTATTCTTCCTCCTCGCTTTAAATATCTATTCTTCCTCTCTCCCTCCTGCATATCCTTTCCTCCTCTTCGCTTGAAATATCTATTCTTCCTCTCTCCCTCCTCCATATCTATTCTTCCTCCTCGCTTGAAATATCTATTCTTCCTCTCTCCCTCCCCTCCATCCCTCCTCCATATCTATTCTTCCTCCTCGCTTGACTCGCTCCTAACTGACTGACACACACCACACTCTCTCCTCTCCCCTCTCTCTCTGTCTCCCTCTCCCACCCTCTCTTCCCCCACTGTTCCACTAGATCATGACTCCACTCCACTCTCTACGGAGGGCGTGCTGTCATCCTCAGATGGTCCGCAGAGGTGGATACATCCCCGTCAACCACAAGAAGTGAGACCAATGTGAACATTGCAGAATTGACATATGTATGTCTGTTTTGTACCTTGTTCTACGTGTGTGGATCACACCTGTAGCTCTAAATAGCCTCATGTGGTGTGCATATGCTCGCCTAGACTGCAGAGTGTCGTGGGTTCGAATCCCACCTAAGGGCAGCTCTTCTTTTTTCCTTGGAAAAAAGAGCTGTCCTGGGTGTAGTTGACTTGTTTGTTGTGCCTTTGCCTTTCTAGCTCGTTGTTTCCACATTTTTTTGCAATTTCACATATTCACCAATGATGTCAACATCTATTTTGAGGTAAAATCACTCACTGGCACCTGTTAACTATTCTGTTTCAAGGTCCCTGACGATGCCACAACTGCTAGAGAAACTGACAGTCCAGGCCAAGCTGGAGGCTAGGGAAGGTCTTCGCAAGTCCATCCTCTCACTGAATGGTCTTGCTGGTCTCTACATCTTGAAGCTTGAGGTACTGTAAGTGCTGGCTTCGTGTACATGGGCATATACATACATGTATGTAATATACAGTTGAACCTCCGAACAAGGGGCACTATGGGGCCAACAACTTTTTGTCCCTATCTCGGAGGTCAAATAGTACACTAAAGTATTAGCATGTGGTTGAAACAATAGATAGGTCGTCCCTATCTCGGAGGGTCTCTTATCGGAGGTTCCACTGTATACAGTATATGCCATTGTACATGTACAGTTTTGATATCTGTTCTTTACCGTCAGTGGAGAAAGGCACGCGAGACTTATGAACAGGCAATCAGCATGTGGAGGGAGTACAAGGAGAAAGAGGTATACATATTGTACTTGTATTTGTTTTGAAAGACATTAATATACGATGTTTGGAGTGTTGAAATTGTGTCAACACTCTATGTGGTTCTGATGTTAAAGAAACGTAGAATCCAGGGTAACGTGCTTCTAATATATAACATAGTGGGATTTCTAGGTCCACCGACGATTGCAGAACTTACTGGTAAAAAGTAAACCGCAACAGTTTGTCAAACAAAATTCACCAACTGGCGATCCTTTTCCCTACTCACGAGTGAATGGAGAACCACGTGCGATCGATGTCGTAGAAAAACACTTTCGCAATTATGCAACTTTTTTGGGCGAAAGTGCGAACACGGCCAACTGATGTATGTTGTGCACTAAAATGGCAGTATTCACAATAAACTCTTGAATCTGTGAAAATTTGCGAAAGGTACAGTATAATTGTACGGTATATGTATAATTTTGCAGCTTTTTGGCGAAAAAAGTATTGCAAGCAATGTCCACTGATGTACATAAACGAAAGTATTAACTTTCCTGTATCCGTGAAATTTGCTGTTGTAAGTATGGTACTATGTTATATGGTACGCAGGTGGAGTGTGATAGGCTCCAGAGGATCCATACCCTAGAGAACCTGGCCTGGTTACTGGAGCAGGGCCACTGCACTCCAGAGGAGCTCTCGGAGGGGCCGTGGAGGAATGCTGCCACTCTCAGAGAGAAGGTGAGTAGTACTCATCAGTGGAACCCTCTCTGCGGACACCTTTCATGAGGGCACCTGATCTTTTCTTTCACTAAAGTGCAAACCCTCGGCTAACTGCGCCTGCGCGGTACCGCTAATTGATGGGCTGGGCCTATTAGTAGGTGTTTACTCGTGATCTTCCACTAGTAGCTCGCAGAGAGTCTGACACAGGGCTAGCTACAGTAGTAGATAGCATGCGGAAGTCGTACACGCCAAGGCCACTGTCTAGTGCTTTCAGTGGTCTCCTCTTTTTCTCCTTTCTAACATGAAGCGTTCAGTTTTCTTGTTAACACTGCACCGATGTAGGCTGGGGAGCTGAGGGCACAGTTCCTGGGGAAGACAGAGAGTATGGTGCACACTGCAGCTCTGGCTGTGATGACGTGCAAGAGGGCCACCAGAGACTCCTGCAGAGGGGGTGTGGCTGTTTCGTCTTCTTCGTCTGGTGGTCGTGGGAGGGACACTTCTCGCCAGGACAATACTGCTCTCCAAGACAGCACTGCTAGCACTGCCCTTCAGGACACAGCTAATCAGGACAGCACTGGGGTTAGTTTTGTCGGCCAAATGAATGGCTTTCAACGATTTTGCATGCAAAATAACATGGTAGTGTAAATAAGACATCTCAGGAGGCCATTGCTTCCGAGAGTGATACGTAGTTATCATCAAGTCACCTCTTGTCAACTGCAGGACAGCTCCCAGCCTGCCAATCAGGATGCCACTTGCCAGGAGAGGGAGTTCACCAACCCTGTGTCTATGGATACAACTGGAGACTCCAGTGAACACATCTCCACTGCTGCTATCTGGGAGAAGGCTGATGAGACATCTGCCATGAACTTGGTACGTACGTACGTACGTTCCTGTGTACTGTAGGTATGTACATATGTAGATTTATTTTTGTAGCGTAACAGAGTAGCGAGTGTCTCACTCTTACAACAAATTTTACAGGGTCATCTTAAAGTTTTGCACGCACGGATTTAAGTTTAACAAGGCAATATCAACAGCAAATTTTGGGGGCAGAGAGAGTTTTCTAAGCAGCAGGGATTTAGGTTTTACATGGCGATCGTATCTTTTCTCCGCAACGTTCCTTGTCAATTTGTGTCGCAAGAACCTGGCTCCTCCAAAAGTAGTTAATCGTGTCTCTCTTGCAGTTGGATTGGGTTGGTGCAGCAATTAAGTGGGTGGAGAAAGGAGTGGGACCAGACGTTATGGAGCAGACTCATGGGTACCATCAACTCTCATATTCTGGACTCCTCCCAGCTAATGCTGGGTCACGAGGTTTCAGGTCGTATCACCGACGTCTCTACTGTCGATTTCATCGCCGCCTTTCATCTCAACAAACTCGAGGTTAACAACTTCCTGTTTGTGAATGCAGTGTGTAACTGCCAATATATGTAGCAACACTTTTTTTCTTGATTGTGTTACTTTATGTTAGTTTTGCAAGAGTCTAACACATCTCTGTAGCCTTGTGCCTCCACTGTAACTAAACAACGTCGTTCTGCTTCATAGTTCTGGCATTGCACACAAACTTGTATCTACATCTATCTACCTATGGCTGGTATGCTATGAACTATAATTTCATGTGTGCGTTTTTGAACAGCCTAGGCTTCTGTATTAACTTCATCTGAGGCTCAGATGCAATTAAGTTTCCCATCATCTGAGCCTAGGTTTCGGTACCTGAGGCTCGGATACAGTTATAGGCCCACTCACGCGCTCGCCAAACTTTTCCTGTGTCCACTCATTGTTGTTGCCCATACATCAGGAGGCCCGAGTGGAGAGTCTGCGGAGTCTCCAGTCTCTTCTCCCTCCTCCGTCCCAGTGGGAGGTGGAGCAGGCCTACCGCTGCCACCTGGCCCTCTCCAGGGAGGGGGAGGGGAGGAGGAGACGTGTGACAGGGCTGCTGGCCTGCGACGTCTGTAAAGCAGAGAGTGTGTTAGTCCAATACGGCTCCGAACTCTTCAGCCACTACTCATACACTAACAGGTACATACATACATAGGCGAGTTGTCTGAAATTTGTGAAAGACATACATATTTTACGTACATATAACCGTTTGCCAGGCTTGGGCGAGGACTAAGACTGGTTATCAGTTCATGCATGCGTACAGCAAGTGTCTACATGATGATGATGATAGTAATGAAAGTCCAATAATAGTCCTGAGCTTGGTTTCAACGTACATACATGTACTGATATCATTGTATTGTGTGTACGTAGTATGGGGCAGGAGCACGGAGAAGGAGCTCGTGGGGCCCACGCCTTTGAGAAGATTGTCCGTTCCTTCCTCACCTTCCTTCGTCACAGACGTACGTACAACCTACTGTATGTATACGTATGCAGTGATATATTAGACCCTGTGTTGTGTAGGTGCTCCTCGAAAGATCCTGGACGCAGGAAAAACCCTCGTGGCCTACATTGAAGCTGTCAAGAAAGAGTATGACGTACGTTCCTTTAGTCTACATGGCGGCGTGGTAGCTACACCTTTTTAGTGGAAGTATATATTCGTACAAGTACAAGTGCATGCAGACCTATAATTACACAGTGTGCCCCCTTCCTGTACTCCCCTACACCTCCATAGTCAATGTTTCAATGCCTCTCCTCCTATCCTCTCTGAAAGCCTTCCGCAGTCCTTATGCAATGCTGCAACTCCTCTTCACTCCCTCCCTCCCTCTCATCCGCTCTTCTCACCTCTCTATAGACGCTCCTAGTCTTAACCCTTTGGACGCCATGGGTATCTGCTTAAGTAAGCAGAAATTGATGTGTAAAGTACTAGTGTCTAGTATCATATAAATTCTTATGGACTTATGGAGGCTCTGGACACGTTTATGTGTCCGTGGCTGGTTAAGTGTTAATGCTAATGCTTTGTACCTCTCTCTACTCCATCTCCTCTCCCCCCATCTCCTGTAGGCTCTCCGTAGTCTGTGGCAGAGTCTGGGTCACAGAGTGTCGCAGTATGATGAGCTGAGACTGGCCACCTCTCGCATGCGCTACATGACGCCCAGTGAAATGACGGACGGTGGTATGGCAGACGCATCAGCCGTCCACCCAATGTTCTGGACGGTCAAGATAGACGTGTTTGAGAACGAGAGGGTTCTGGCCGGGAACGAGCTGACCAGGTCTCTGGGTCAGGTTGTCTACCTCAAGAACCTGGCAAAGGTCAGAGTGTACATATCCTCCATTGCCTACTTGGTATTTCACAAAGTATATGAATAAAGCAGCAATGACGAGGCAAATTTCGATGCTGTTCTTCTGAAACAACTGAGTGAAGTATGAAAGCCTACTCTGGGTTCTTATCCCATGTTGCTTTCTGCATGCACTCATGTATGTACATTCTAAGGCACATTTATAAGGACAATTAACCAACAGGATAGGGCTATGACAGTTTTTCTGTATAGTATAGTAGCAGTATCTAAGAGTAATGTGTGCATTTCCCACGAATCAGCAGACTCCAGTGAGTGACAGTGATTGTGGGAGCTGTCCAATATGCACTCGTCTGCTGGGCAAAGAGATTGATGAGGTATGTTGATACTTCAACTACAAATGCCATTTGGGCTTTCTCTGTTAGTGGGCACGACTGGCTTTATGCTCGTGCCACTCTAAACCTAAAGCCGCCTATACTTGTACTTTGCAGGCCCAAATGAGATTTTTTAAAACCTCTGTATAGATTATGTTCTTGAAACCTGAACATTGGTTTCACCTCTTTCCCTCCCTTTGTTCGCAGTGGGGCATGTTGCCGTGCGGTCACTCTCTGTGCATGGAGTGTGTCCTGGAGTTGACTCGAAGAGCGTACTACACCGTCTGGCAGATCAGAGGAGGCGGCTCGGCGAGGCTCTCCTGCCCTCTCTGCCGCTTCTCCTTCCTCTCCTCTGAGATCAACACCGTCAGACCCACCGAGCCTGAACACATGGTCGGTAGCCACTCTCTTTAACAGTTTTGTATGTGTATGTCTCTGTGTAGTTTTGTAGTTTTACTTTGGACAGTTAGTATATACTTCTAATAGTTTTGCCTTTCTGTAGTAGGTATGTACTTCTAACAGTTTTGTATGCCTTTCTCATACTTCTAACAGTTTGCCTTTCTGTAGTAGGTATGTACTTCTAACAGTTTTGTATGCCTTTCTCATACTTCTAACAGTTTGCCTTTCTGTAGTAGGTATGTACTTCTAACAGTTTTGTGTTTGTGTAGTGTAGCTATATAGTAGTCTTGTATGCCTGTCCTGTGCAGGGTAATCTGTCCACAAAGATCAGGGGAGTGGTTCAAATACTGCAGACCATCCGGAGCGAATCAGCCACAGCCAAGACGCTTGTTTTCTCCTATGTGAGTGTTCTACCTCTCTCCCTTGTTCCTACCCTTTCTTTGACACATAGTATGTCTCCCTCCTCCCCTTTATCTTAACTGCACATAGCTTTTCTGTATGCACCTGTATATACCTTAAAGAGTGAATATGACTGCTCAACTTTACGTCTCTCTCCCTCGGTCCTTCTTTTCTTTGACACATAATATCTCCCTCCTCATATACAAGCTTTTCTGCATGTATGTACGTACCTTTCTATATGATGTTTTTGTACAGTGGGTGGAGACTCTGGACCTAGTTTCATCATCACTTACAGAGTACGACATTGCTCACTGCTTTCTCAAGACTCCCAAGACATTTCAGGTCTGTATGCAGTTGCTATGATGTATATACTTAGTACAAGCATAAGGCTGGGTTTACAATAATGTCACATTGCCTCTGCCACTTTGCTGCATCGCGAGAATAGAATCTATTTTTACACTTCGCAGCACCACGCAACGCTGCACATCGGATGGGAAATGCAACATAATATTGTGAACCAATCGAGCCTAACATTGTACACACTGCTTCTTTGGAAGAATGCCAAGCATTTCCACTAGTATATGTTGCTGTGTAAACACTGCTTGCTTTGGTTTTGTGTCACAGGATAATTTATCCGAGTTTAAGAAGAGCACAGACATGAATGTGTTGCTGATGCCGCTGCACTCTGGCTCAAAGGGGTTAAACATAGTGGAGGCGACCCACGTCATCCTAGTGGAGCCGGGGTTAAATGTCGGAGCTGAGCTACAGGCCATTGGCCGAGTACACAGAATGGGCCAGACAAAGTGAGTTAGCATAAGTATACTGTATTGTTCTATTCATAATCCGCTAAAAACCTGCTGTGAGTAATGCTAGGTACCCAGTTAACCCACCTATGTAACAACCACCTTCTCATCAGTAACACAAAGGCTCAGACCCTTCTCCAGCATACATGATAGGTGTTAATGCAATTGAGGAACAGAAAGTTCTGGCCTACCTGAACACCTGACCCTTCAGCTATATCACATGATTACACTGTTAAGCCAGTGCATATGACTTCATCGCAACTTCAATAAAAAGCAGTGCTGATTGTGCAGACTCACCCACGCGATACACACACTACACACCTCAGTAAGAGCAAGTTATGCAGTTCCTGCGCGTATGGTATACTGTAGGGAGGGGTGGGCAGGCCGTGTGTTATGATAGAGATGAGTCTGGCAGGCCAACTCTATCCACAAACACATAGTATTATTCAGGTAAGGTCGCTGACTTGTTGTGGTCTTAGAAGATTTGAAATAAAAGGTGTTGTAGAGTGTCAAACCGGCGAGTCGAGAAGTAGTGGTTAGTTGACGGGTTGATCCGAACGAGGAGTTGAATATTAGGACTGGGCGTATTGGAGAAGACCTGTGAGTGAAACAAAGATTAATGCAGGAGGGAAGAGATAAATAATGTGCGATTGTAGATGGTTCCTGTTGTCCAGACCGCTCAGCCTCCTGCCCAGAGTAAACACCGACATTTCTATTGGAAGTGTACAGCCTCCCAGCGTTTTGATGGCCAGGGCTCATTGATTAACATGAAAAGCACTGAAGTGCAAACCCTCGGCGTTCTGTGACGCGCACGCGTAAGTAAACGCCATGCGCCGTACATACTAACTGCTGGGCTGGTTCATTAGTTTTAGCTGTTACCCGGGTCTCTTGGCAGCGTGCGCGCAGAGTCTGAGCTGACGCGGGTAGACTACACTACTAGATAGCATGCGAGAGCGATACAACGCCATGCGTTGCTCATCTTCTGGTGCCATCCGAGGTACGCAAGCACGCGGATCCATCATCGCCGTAGTAAAAAGCGTTGTGTATTTGCATATTGGCTTTTTCGCGCTCTACTCTGCAACGGCGCGTTTTTCAGCGAAAACCCCACATATTTTCTTAACCTCCATTGCCCGATTCAGAGGTTTTATCCCTTTTTGAGACGAACGAACACTCGAGAAGTGAGATGACGTAACAACCAAAACAGACAGCAGACAGACAGACAAACCAAACACCGTAACCCTCGCTGCGCATGCGCGCCGAGGGTTAATAACAAGGACCTGTAACTCAATAAGGTAAGTGTGTACAGGTTCTGCTGAATGGAGAATTTAATGCTTGCATGTGTACAGACAACTCCTTCCATCCCTCCCACCACACGCAGCGTGACAGACACGGCAAAGTATAATCAGTTCAAATGTTCTAAAAGATGTAGATATTAGACTAATTTCTTCCCTCTCCCTCCTCTACCGGCAAGACAACTACAGTGGCACAAAGCGATACAACTGTCATCGCGAGGGACTCAGTGGAAGAGAATATTCACCATCTCCTCAGCTCCTCCCACAGCCACAGCAATCCCACACTCGGTATAATTATAATTCAATTAATGTGTCATGCGTGATTGTGCAAGCACAGGTCAGGCAATCTTACGTGGGTGGGTAGGGAACAGTGTACAGTATCGGTAATTCAATTAATGTGTCCTGCGTGATTGTGCAAGCACAGGTCAGGCAATCTTACGTGCATGGGTGGGGAACAGCATGCACAAGGTATTTTACATACACTGGCAAACCCCCTCCTCGGTCCCCCCGTAACCTGAATCACTCAACTCGTCTGTTGTTTCCACCAGGCAAGAGGGGGAGAGTGCGTTGACTCTGAGAGAACTGGAGGCACTTTTCAACTGACAATGACCACCACCTACATATTATGTATGGAAGCCATGCACCACTATGTATCTGAGTCTGAGAGATATAGTACATGCATAATTATTTGCCACATGCTCACAGTGTAAGTATAGGGATATTTCATGTACCGTATAAAACTGAGTCAAAACCATAGTGTGAGGCACCTTCTTGTATTCACCGCACCAATCACTTATTATTTGTACTCCATGATCAAACTTATCCAGCATCACTTTATACGAATTATTAATATTATTTCTGTATTGCTATGCTACTATATACAATACGGCACAAATAAACCACGACAAAAAAGAAAATCTGGGGAATATTGTACGTATACTGTGCAGCTAAAAATAACTTGATATTATTCCACACCACTCTCTACAACACAGTGCTTTAAGTTGATCGGGTTGCAGCTCTTACACCGTCATAATATCTGTTTAGTATAGTTGGATTAATGACCCTTCAAATTACACTCTAATCTCTTGCCTGTGAGGCAACTGGGAATTGGTGTGGGGACGACAGTACCAGCCCTTTGTCTCCTTCCTTTGTCTGTTTCTCTCACCCCCACACCTGTGTTTGGATGTAGCCTCTGGGTCAGGACATTTCATTGCATGGAGGAGTTGTACATTATCATACGTAGTATGTGCATTGTCAACCTGCTGAGTTGCACTACTGTGTGTATAGATAGCATAGTGCAGTACAATTTCCAGATTCGTATAATGGATGTGTTTTTCTTGCACAGACTTGTCATCTGTGAATTGAAAGAAAAACACAATTATACGAATATGTACAATTTCATACATGTGTTTTGTATAATTACTGCACTATGCTATGTATACAAATAGTAGTGCAACTCAGCAGGTGTGCAATGCACATACTACTACGTATGCCAAGGTCTATATTATAGTAGTCTATTGCCTATAATAGGCAATAGGCAATAGCTGGACTAGACCTTGGCTCCTTCCTTCGTCCTCACAATAACTGTTGGGGCTAACCTGAGGTCTCTCTCTGTGATTCCTCCCTTTGAATGTTCCCAGGCACATGTTGTACACTCACTGCAACTAGCTCTGCTGAACCATAGTAACCTTCCAGTGTCTCCTGTGTGCCTGTTGATAGAGTTTTACAGAGCTGTCTCAGACTGAGGCCATCCATAGAGTGGCTTTACCATGTCTTGACCTTAGGTACCACTTCACTAGAGCCCAAGCCAGCAGCATGAACAAGAGCAAGACAAATAGACAGAGCTGTAGGCAAAATACTGAAGCTAGTGACATTGTTCTGGTCCCAGCAGCAACTGAAGATTGCCTGTTGTAAGTGGCTACTTATACCTATATAGTGTGTTCACTCATGCATGATTCCTGAGGTGATTTGAGGCCTAAAGCAAAGAGCCAGCTAGAGCAAACACTTGTGGGATATGGTGTGTAACTAATTGAATACCCCACTATTCTTCAGTCATAGCCAGCACTGCATTACATTGCTGAGAGCTATATTGTACCTTAGAGCACTTTAGTTGCCACTGCCAAGATGTAAGTCTCCGAGACATACGACATATGGATATGGTACATCACAAGACATTGATTAATACAAACTCTCCAGACATGAGTGTGCTTTTCATCATCGTACTGCATTCCACTTTGTGTGAAATCTGTAAGGTGGTGTACACAAGCCTTTCAACTAGGTATATATCAGTGAGCTCTCCCTCCCCACTACAACAGCTGCACGCCGTCTCCTTCCTTCATCTGTCTCTCTTACTCTTGCATAATACAGTGTTTGGCTTGAAGCTACAGTGTGTATATGCAAAAGGTAGGAGTATATACAACTCATGTAGAGACTCCCACAAATGCTTGCATAACCACTCAGGCTACATTACGAACGTGTACCTAAGGGGTCTCCCCGGGGATGTTCCCGGGGTGCGGCCCGTACACACGTACCAAACACTTGCATAACCAAGGCTACATTACGAACGTATACCTAAGGGGTCTCCCCGGGGATGTTCCCGTGGTGCGGCCCGTACACACGTACCAAACACAATGATGAAATAACCTTCCATTTGTCTATTGTTGTCCTACTAACAATGCTCCGAATAAAGTATGAGTACTCTAGAGGGTTAAGTCACGTGCAGGAGAGTACACACTCTAGAGGATTTGCATTCTTACATTTAAGGGAGGCATTGAGCCCAGTCGGTCCCAGTGGTATATACGTATCTGACAGTAATAATGTAGCTGAGTTTCTTGCCGTATCGTGGCTGCAGGCATTTTTCCCATTGTTATGACCACCCATCTTATGAGGACTAGTGACAGGAGGAGTGATAGAGACAACAGCAAAAACTGAAACAATACTCCAGCCACAATTTGCAGCAGCAATAGCTTGTGTTTCACCGATCATTCACGGATCATTGAGTTCGACAATTGACCATGATCATCACATAAACATGTGTGGTAGCCCTAGCCCTAGCCCATTCTGTTACCAGTTTTGCAGGCCCCTGTGCGCATTGCGGGTCAGCACTATCTCTATGTGTACAGTTTTCCAATGCAGTATACGCAGTATCTGCGAAAACAAAATGATCTATGATCTGGTATTATCTCATCTGCAGATCATTTTAGCAATTGTGGAGAGATGGTAGAAACAATGTAGAGAAAAATCTATATCAACAATGACCATGCTGCCTACTACAGGTGATCATGATGTAATGTGAATAAAACACATGAAAACTTGTACAGATTGACTAACTGCTGATGCAGTTCTCATGAAGAGCTTGGAGTGGTTGTGCAAAATCCTGTGGCAATGGCTGGAGTATGGGGGTGACCCTCTTACTAAACATAATCAGAGTTGGGGGTCAGGTCATTGGGTGAGAGGTGAAAAGTGTTTAATCTGCAGGACACCCAGCCCAGCAGCATGCACTGGCACCGAACACTAGCACAATGACTAGGGAGATACATGAGAGGACCATGGCTGTCGTCTCCCTCCAGTCTTCATGGTAGTTCAACCCATTCAGAATCACCGCTAGACACAGCGAGAAGGCCGCACCACACCACACTAGGAAGGCAAATGTGAGGGCCAAGAACAGGACGCAGTTTGTTGTCTCCCCACAACTTCTTCTGGACAGCTTGCACAGGTGGAGTAGCAGTCTGAGTATGAGGCAAGCCCCCAGGACTAATTCTGCCGTTCCCCCTCCCACGTAGGCCCCTCCCGCCACGTGGGCACCCGAGCTAAAGTCGGCTATGATTGCTCCCAGAATCACGATGCAGATCCCGAGCAAAGGGAATGCGAAGGCGCAGAGGAGGGTGGTAAAGGTGTAGCACTTGTCCACGACGCCCGATCGACGCACTCCGGATAGGGACACCCGACTGGAGATGCTCGCTCCGCTGAGTAATGCCTTCCTCTCCTCTTCTCTTTGCATCTTCTCCAACACAGCAGAGTCGTTCGTAGCCATGATCCGGAAAGGCGTATGGGGGTTGGGTTCCGCGTTCTGCCAGCTCAGCAAACTACGCGACCCGCCCACTCGCAGCTGTCGAGTCAGCAAAAATCGACGAGACTACACGGCGGATCATGGCCGGCCTATGGCGTGTAATCAGTGTCAAAAATAGTACGCACGCGCGGTCGATGAGGTAGGTCTACTTTATTGAGAGGTCGGTCTATTTCACTAGGAGGTCGGTTCGTATATAGGCAAAAATAACTTGGTATTGCTTGCTGAACTGCTTTCCTCGTGTCAGGTGATTCTTGATCGCGCATGCGCAGAGGGACGCGGAGCATGCGCGTCGCATGCCAACAAGGACAACGGCGGGGTTGGAGTTCAACGTTCTGTCAGCTCAGCAAACGACGCGCCCCGCCCACCAGCTGTCGAGTCAGCAATGATCCAAGCTCATGGCTCCCCACTCCCACTGCGACGGTTGTCTTCTAGCAAGCTGCAGAGCCAGCAGCAGCAACGCCTGTCCCGTCCAGCCGTGCCCCGGAGGCTGCGGGGTCTCTCTCCACGGCTGCAAACTCGACGAGCACTCCAGCCACACCTGCCCCGCCGCCCTCATCCCGTGCACCAACGCCTGCTTTGGTTGCGAGACGGTGCTACCGCGAGCCAAACTCGGCAGCCACCTGGCTCACTGCCCGGCCAATGTCGCCCACTGTCACTTCTCGTACGACAGGGAAGTAGGAAAGGTTCGCTCCACGCCACAGACCGTTGACCCAAGGGACGCGGAAAGACAGTCTTATATCGACGAGAAGGCCTTGGGGGCAGACTTGGCACTAGCAGAAAAAGAGGACAGGTTTTACGGACGTCGCTCCAACGAAGATAAAGGGGAGCCCTTCCAATTTAGCCTGCATGCCCACCCGGGGAGCTCGCTCACCGAACCAGGCAGCAAGTCAACTGCTCGTAAACTGAATCTCCCACCCCGGGACAGAGTCTGTATAGCCGCCTCCGTCGAACGCTACGGCCTCAGGGGTATCTACACGCTCCACTACTACTGTTTCCCGTGCAACGAGATAGTGCGGAGAGACGAGTTCTCTACCCACTGGCGTGACTGCCACGTTGGCGTCCAGACCAGGCTCTCTCACATCGTGGAGCGCTGCCCCTTGAGAGACTATGGCTGTCAGTACGGAGTACTCCGTCTTACTCCAACTCCGAACGGAGCGTCACTGGACTACCTTTCAGAGGCCGATTGTGTCTCGGTGAAGTTTCCCGACCACACGACAAAGGACTGCGATAGTCAACCCTTGCCCGGTAGCTACGCCCAGCACATTCAGAAGCAACAAGAGCTGGCAATTTACGGCTACGGAGATGAGTCGGAGAGCTACGACGTTCTCAGCCAGCTGCCGGCTGAGATTCTGATGAAGATTTGTGGGTGTCTGGATTCCCTTGGTCTGTGGAACCTCTCACTGGTGAACCACTATCTTCGTAGCATCTGCTTCTATCTGGTAAAGAAGCGCGGGATTGTGTACCGTCGCTGGCAGAAGAACCAGGCCACAGGCAAATGGGAGCAGGGAGAAAAGGTATGAGTTTTTATGGATACATCTTGCCATACATGTGCGCTGTGTGTAGGCTGCTAAGGCTTGTTGTGGTGCTTCTATGTTGCATGCCACTAGTTTATAGTGCCACAGTGGTGTGATATTTGTGTCCACATTAACTATAGGGTTGAATTGTTATTTTTCCCTAGCGCTGGTCGTTTTCAAGAGTGTTTCGTGGTACTGGGTCATGGACCTTCACAGACGCCCCAGCCCTGTGTAGCCACGTATCCTCGTGTCCAGTCCTACACTCCCTGACAAATCCCTATGATCCCGACACCCGGTGGGACTGCCCAGTCTCGAGAAGCCCGGATCCCAAAATTCGAACTAAGTATACCAGTCCACCCTCTCCGTTCATGCATTTCACACAGGATATCACTGTAAGTGTGGACACTGTCATTTTAAGCCGGCCAGTAGATCACCATAATCTCTGATCATGATATAATAGTTATTAGTATTATTTAAGGCTTCCATAGTGTGTATGGTTAGCTATTCAAGTACAAATGAGGTTCTTGATCTGTTGTAGTTCAGTGATATCAGGGTGGCAAGGGGAGTGGTGGTACACTCTCATCAGTGGTAGAGCCTTCTCCACCACTTCAACTGCTCTCCCAAACTGTCCACTTTATATACAACATATAGGTAAGGGGCAAACTCACTCAATTGTTGCAGTGGTTACACCGTGAATATTGTGTGATGTCATTGATAAAATAGGGTCACCGTAACTATACACTTCAAACATTATCTGTAAAACACTCATGGAAACTTCTTTAGGATCTACTACGTATTAAGCTTGCTAATCCTTGTATATAGACGCAACTCACAAAAATGCTTCAATTTGCAGTGCTCCCACTGCTATATAAGTACTGTATTTACCTGTTGAAGAGGAGCTGTGCTAGTTTGTGTAGTTCAGTGGCCAGCTCGATGCTTTGGCTGCCATGAACTGCCTCCACAGCTCGGCAACTGGCTGCACAAAACTCTGCCGCCTTCCCAAACTCACCTGCAGTCACACACCAGATTACCGTTTCCCAAAATGAAGGACATTTCTATGCATTTCCTATGGTCTTGTAAACTTCCTGCACTTTCAAAATGCTCTTCAATGTTCGAAAATGTGCAGGTATATACAGTAATATGTGCCATTCACGGGCTCGTGTTTAAAGGTGGTAGTATGAAAGGACTACATAAAAATAAAAAAATTTTTATACCTAAACCTAATTCCATTCCTATACACTGTGCCCTAGCAGTTCCCTATATTTGCCTTTTATATACTGGAGTGGCTAGCTACTGACCTGTACTGGCGTGGGCTTCAGCCAGTGCATCGCAAGTCCTGGCCAACTGCATGTTGTGACTGTGCAGGACTCGAGACTGGAGCGAGTGACACTTGAGGAGCAGTGGGAGATCCAGTTGTCCATCAACTGAAAATGAAGCCCTCAACATCAGATGTTGACAGTAGGCCCGTGTAGTCCTTACCATTGGCTGTACTAAACATTCTTTCAGTTTCACCTCGTAACTGCATGTGAATGGGGAATTAAGCTCTGCAGTGCAAATCATACCTAATGCGACTATCCACGATATTTCTCTAAAACTTCCATTTCAGCATACAGGGGGCACTATGATAAATGTTACACACCTCTTGCATTCTCTCAATATCACTGCTCTCCAGTTGCGTGTGGCAGTCTCTACACTGCCACTGTGCGTCTGTCACAGCTCCACTGCAGACTGGACACCAGTATGCATCCATCACCGTCTCTCGATAGTCGAGACTCGCATCACTACTATTGATTGATTGTCACACTCTCTGGTGAGTTGAGCCAACTTACCCTGCACAAGCAGGGCAGGAACAATGGAAGAAGTACTTTGTTTGCAGCTCAGCCACTCGCTCTGCTCTCTTCATTCTGCCCAACTGAGGACCTGGGGAAATATCTCCACTAACGATGAGACAACATCATGCCCATCTCATACCATAGCAGTTGCAGGCCTCATCTCCATTCCTGATTGGTCTAGTGGCCACAGCCTCCACTTTACTCCCTTGAAACCTAGCACAACACACCACACAGTGAATATATATACTAGCATAGTGAAAAGAAGCAGGAAGCCAATAGTTGCCGTAATTTACGCATGAACATAACTGACATTTAGCAATCATTGCTGCAGCGTATGCATCTGTAACTGTTTATGCCACGTCTAAAGTTTCTGCATGAGCTGTATGCATTAACCTAACATTGACACTCAAAACAGGCTAAAACATAGAACCACTGTATGTCTATATAGATATGGACCTGAAGATTATGTTAGGCCAGCATGAATGATTGAAGAGACTGGCAGTAGGGAATACGGCAGATCCCAAGGTGGCCTCGTGGCTGGATTTAACACTCTCCCCTCTCCCTGCCACCTCACCAGCCTCCAGAACAGCAGTGACTCTGTGGGAGTTGCACCTCAACTGGAGGAGATGGTGGAGAAATAGACTCCTCAGGCCCCCACTGGTGACCTCTGGTGTACTGTGGTCGTGGGGGTCAGTGCCTTTAGAGTTGAGATATGCCTTTATTGTGTCCCCAAAGCACTCCATCATTGTTTCGGCCATCTGTAAGATTAGACTGCTACTGTAAAACAGAGATAATTTGGACACAAGCACCAATGTGTGTTTCATGCATGCAAAGTTTAAAGGCCATTATTGCGTGTGACGTGTGTGATATATACCTTTGAAAACATGGCTGTCTGTTGTTTGTCTGAAAATCTGTCCTTGTGTGAGACTAGGGAGAGCAGAGCTGCATACGGCTCCGCGGTGGAAAAGTGTTTCGAAGAATCTGTAATTGTACTATCCAGTCCTTTTGAGAGAACCCCTGCAATAAAGAGTTTTATTAAGCCCTGTTGTGGGACAGAGAGAAAGCAACCTTTCAGAACAGTGGCTGGAGCTGAGACCACCATCCGCAGAGCTACTCTCGTCATCCAGTCAGCCTGCAAGAGACACAACAGACTGGTAAACGAAGCAAGCCTACCTAGTTGCCTTGATTGCGCAATGACAAGCACCGAATATTCCGTAATAATGTTCTACCTGATTAACTAAACTAAACACTTGTCGCAATTGCTGTAGCCAAAAAAAGGGTTGCTATGTTATGAAGACAGACTGATAGAGTTCTAATTAGTGCATTTTCCTCTAACCTTGCCCCACATATTATCTGAGACTGGGCATTCAATCCAGTGATATTCCACCCACGCATCCTCCCTACATTCACCACTGCAGTAACCATCACCTGCACACCAACAGCACCTACACAAAAGACAGTTACAAACCCTTCACCACTGGATCTCAAAACCCAATGTATTGTGCACTCAAGAGGCATAAACCTCTTATGATGGCAGTATCTACAGAATTAGTGAGAGCAAAACCCATTAAGCTACACACAAAGGCACCACATACGGAATGAGTGAGCTGGTCTGTTCGAAACAGTGACTGCAGGTGGTCAAGTGGAGATCGAAGTTCAAAACAGCTGCAGAGGCCCTCTCAGACAACACTACTTCTCCCGCCACAATATCCATCGTTGCCTAGTAGAGAAAGAGGGGGAATCCCTTGTTATCCATAACCGATTTGGATCATAAAACACGTGCCCTTGAGTTGTAATGAGACATGAACTAACTCTGATGAAGCGGCCTTTACTGGGAGAGTAGTCACATTTGATCGCTCTCGATACGTAGGGCCAATGGTTACACTCAGATACAGTCTCTCCCATACTTTGATGTGACCTTGCTGCTTCGTATACAGCACAATGCCTTCCTTTAGATGGCTGACTGTGACTGAGGGAAAACTGGCTGTATAAAATCAGACAGACCGCTATAATATACCTCTGCTCATTATCTTGCAGCAGGTTCTCTACTTTCTTGCGGTGTGTTTTCAGCTCGGCTGCAAGTTGATCTACCAGATGCAGTATAATAGAGTGGACACTATAGCTATAATACTAAATTGTTTCTTTTCCTAACCTTCTGCTCTGCCGGTACAGACAGACCCCTCTGAAGCCCCTAATGCTAGAAGATAGGTACATATTATACTCTTAGGATAATATCAGCCTACAAAAGGGAATCTCAATGGTCTGTGTTAAGCCAGGACAATACACTAAAAGCAAGGAGGTGGAGGACATCATCATGTGCAACTTACCCCTCAGAGCTCCAGCCCTATCCCCCAGCTGAGCCAGGCAAAGCCCTCGCCGTCTATAGAGTTTGTACTGAGAGACGGTGGGGAACCCTAGGGAGAGGGCCAACTCAATGTCTGCCAAACATTCCTGCATTCAAAAAGTCGTTTCAGTTTCGGGTTTAATAACAACAAAAAAGCGAGGATGTGTAGTACATATCTTACACATATAGCTAGAGAGTGCGTGCTTTGAAGAGGTGTAAAAGTAAATCTATCGTACACACTTTAGGTTTGTTCATTTCGTATAGCACTGCTGAACGGTTCCCAATGCACACGGCCAGGAGAGAATAGTGTGCCTCATCAGTGTTCTGTTTGGTTGAGTAGAGACTAGTGGCAACATGTCTCTTTGGTGGCTCCACACATCTGAGCAGGTGAGATAGGATTCTCTGTCTTTCTCCACCAGGCCAGGGTGATGCAAATGCTGCCTGCAAAGAACGTAGTTGCATATGAGCAAGTGCACAAGCTCTGATCCTCAACTTCTGCGTAGCACTGTAGTGCCTCGGACAGTTCCCTCCTTCTAAAGTGGGAATTGCCCTGCTTCTTCCATTCTTCTGCCCTTTTCCCTGACTTGGAAGAATTTGGGAACGAGGCAGTTTTCTTCACACCAACGTCCATCGTTATACGCACGCGCGTTTTCAATAAGCGCATGCGCGATTGGCGAAGACGATCAGCAAGTCAACTTGGGCTCAGTCGGTCACGGTCGTGATGCCTCTCCGCAGGCTCTTTAGCTGTTGCTGCTCCTGTATGGGAGAGGAGGAGGACGAGGCGGGCTACAGGAACGAGTCGGACTATCTGCTGCCGGGGGGAGAGTGGGACCCTAGCCTGTCGTCCAGCGTCGTCAAACGCCGCTCTCGGCGTTCGCGCGGCCGGGACAGCGGTGGAGCCAGCGGCAGTGGGTCGTTTGCCGACAACGGAGCGGGTGGTGAAGATAGCGAGTCTCTCTACACTCCTCCGGAAGTTCCAGGAGCCACTTCGGTACCAAAGTTCCAGGACTTCAAGCTGCTGAAGACGGTGGGGAAGGGCGCTTTTGGAAAGGTATAGAGAGCCGACATGTGGGGAGTGGCTCGTTTCTTGCTCTCACACCACCAGCCCGTTCCTTCCTAAAAATCTCTACTGGCCTCAGGTGATGCTGTGCGTTCACAAACCGACCAGTGTCCTCTACGCCATGAAGGTGTCCCCAAGACCAAGATACGGACCCAAAAACAAACAAATCAGATTCTCTCTGAGCTGAACATTCTCAAGTAAGTAGTAGGAGATGTGTATCAAGATACACATAGAAACTTCCCCTTGCATGGTTCAGAGGCCCATTACCCCACACTATATACTATACACCAACATCCCAGGAAGCACTATCTATTGGGCTCAGCTAATAAGCACGACATATATGAACCTCTTACTACTATTCTCCCTGCTACACTACCACACTGACCTACTCCCAGTTTCTCAACTTCATGTGAATGTGCATAGCCCAGTCGTGATAGTGCCAAGTAAAAAGTGGGAGGGGCTGGTTGATCAGCAGCACAGTATATTATTGTGTGGAGCACCGTTTACACAATGTATATACCTTCTGTTTTTCTGCCCCCTCCCTCCCTCCCTCCCCCCCTCAGGAGAATACAGCACCCATTCTGTGTTGCTTTGAAGGTGAGCGTATGCAGTGTGTGGATGTGCAACAGTGTATGTACCATCACCTTTCAATGTTAATGTTTGTGAATCAGATGCAAGTTGGCAAAGGCTTTCTAAGTAGGTATGACTGTTTGTGACCTTAGGGACGTATGTACAGAACATTTATGGTCCGTTGTGTGTATGCTGTAATGTATGAAGTATGTATGTTTCTCTCTATTCAGTCAACATTTCAAGACAAGAACTTTCTCTTCTACATCTTCTGTTTTGCAGCCGGAGGCATGCTGTTCTACCATCTCGTAAGATGCCATATACACGGTGTCATGTGCATGTAGTACGTAACGGTACTGGCTCATTAATTTCAACAGTCCTTCTATGGACGTGCCCCTAATTTGAATGCTTATCGGGTTGAGTGCTGTTGTAACAGGTGTTTCGTATGTCTTGGAGCATGTAGTGTTGATTTTCACTATGAGAGCAATCTTGAACCTCGTCTCTCTTAATGCCTGTGTGTGTGTGCAGAGGCAGGAGGGTAAGTTCACGGAGCCGAGGGCTAGGTTCTACCTGGGAGAGATTGTGCTGGCTCTCAACTATCTCCACGGATTCAGCATCATCTTCAGGTGAAAAAATAAATTTCAGGTCTTCCCCACTGCATGTGTATGCTAATAATATGGGTCAAGGCTGGGTGTTATACCTATGCATATGGAAATCTGTTGCCAAATGTTTAGTTTAGGCAACTTAGAAGTAGAGCTTCTCTTCTTCATTTGGTGTGCACTGGTTTCTGTTTCAAGATTACATAGAAACCTTCTTGTCCAGTTATGGGACCCCTGGCTGCCCACAAAACCTTCTCAAATTTTATCTCCTCGTACGTACATACGTATTTTGCTCTGTACCTACAGAGATCTAAAGCCCGAGAACTGTATGCTGTCGGAGCAGGGGCACGTTATTCTGACTGACTTTGGTAGTGCCAAGAGTCTTGAAATGAGAGAGAGGGCCAACACTCTGGCTGGCACACCGCAGTACATGGCCCCCGAGGTGCTGAGAGGGGGAACCCTATAGTTTCTCTGCCGATTGGTGGAGCTGTGGTGTGCTCCTCTACGAGATGCTCACTGGAAAAGTACACATGGGTCTCTCTCTTTATAAGAGTGTGCTGTTTAATTCTCATGCAAGGCTATTTATAGAGCAGCGTGCTATAGAAAGGATGGGATCTATTAATGATTTGTACTGCTATTGTATAGCTTGAGAGTTACTGAAAATGTGGCCTAAATTTCTTGTACTTTTAGCAAGAGAGTAGGGGGGAGGAGAGACCAACCAATCGTGCTGAATACTTTAACTGTAGCTGGAGTGTGCAGTGCAAACAGTCACATGTGCACATTGTATAGCTTGAGAGTTACTGAAAATAGGTGGCCTAAATTTCTTGTACTTTTAGCAAGAGAGTAGGGGGGAGGAGAGACCAACCAATCGTGCTGAATACTTTAACTGTAGCTGGAGTGTGCAGTGCAAACATTCACATGTGCACATTGTATAGCTTGAGAGTTACTGAAAATGGATGGCCTAAATTTCTTGTACTTTTAGCAAGAGAGTAGGGGGGGAGGAGAGACCAACCAATCGTGCTGAATACTTTAACTGTAGCTGGAGTGTGCAGTGCAAACATTCACATGTTCACATTGTATAGCTTGAGAGTTACTGAAAATAGGTGGCCTAAATTTCTTGTACTTTTAGCAAGAGAGTAGGGGGGAGGAGAGACCAACCAATCGTGCTGAATACTTTAACTGTAGCTGGAGTGTGCAGTGCAAACATTCACATGTGCACATTGTATAGCTTGAGAGTTACTGAAAATAGGTGGCCTAAATTTCTTGTACTTTTAGCAAGAGAGTAGGGGGGAGGAGAGACCAACCAATCGTGCTGAATACTTTAACTGTAGCTGGAGTGTGCAGTGCAAACATTCACATGTGCACATCTTCACTACGGCACGCCCACCCCTCCCTCCCTCCCTCCTTCCCTCCCTCCCTCACAGACTCCCTTCAACTCGGCCGACAGAGGAGACCTGTACAAGATGGTGCTGAGGGGAGACTACAGAGTCCCCAACTTCGTCTCACCCAGAGCTCGCTCCCTTATCTACAAGGTGGGTTCCAGGGTCTGTTATTACTATAGGATTTCTAGTGCACGCGTTGGCACCAAGGGACCAGCTGTACAAAACTGCCAACAGCTGAGCACACGTAATGCAATGTACTGGACTTCTTTTATGGTGTGTGGGTTGTGACGTGTACTTGGGGTTTAGTATAGTGAAAGACATACACAGCAACGGGGAAATGTTGTAAAGTCACTAGAAATAACATTCGTAGAAAATTCTGTGACGTGTGGGCGGAGCATCTCTAATATGTTGCATAACACACCATAAAACTATAGGCTGCAAAGGCATTGTTGTACATAGTCTAATATTACCTGCACATGTACTGTGGATATAGTACACCATGTGCAATATAGTATGGTATGTAGTCCTGACTCCGCCCACCCGTCCACTGACAGATGATCAACAGAGACCCAGAGTTCAGACTGGGCTGCAGCAGTGCTGCCAACCGCGACCAGGCCGTGAGCGAGATCAAGGACCACGCCTTCTTCTCCAACACTCCCATGGACCCTGACGAAGAGGTGAGTCCCATTATCACTCCAACCTCTCCTCTTTTCCACATATCTCGCTCCCACCTTTGCCTTTTCCACACATCTCACTCCTGCCTTTTCCACACATCTCGCTCCTGCCTTTTCCATATATATCTCGATCCCACCTTTTGCCTTTTCTGCTCCTGCCTTTTTCATATATGTCGCTCCCACCTTTTGCCTTTTCCACACATCTCGCTCCTGCCTTTCATCTTTTCCCTCCCACCTCGCAGCAATTTGCTTTTCATTGTCTTACGTGGTTAGGTAGGCATGTAGTCATGAAGGTTTAAGCCCTCTTGTCATGCAGTCACGTATGAGGATTATTTCACTGCACTCTCCAGCCATAGTCGATATAATAGAGATGGTTGGTTGTCCTGTCCTTCTTCCCACTTGCTTACAAAAAGTACGAAGGTTTTAGCCCTCTTTTCATGCAGTCACTTATGAGGATTATTTCACTGCACTCTCCAGCCATAGTTGATATAATAAAAATGGTTGGTTGTCCTGTCCTTCTTCCCACTTGCTTACAAAAAGTACGAAGGTTTTAGCCTTCTTTTCATGCAGTCGCCACTTCTGAGGATTAAAGTGGATGTACTTGCCATACATTTAGTTTACCTCTCGGCATACAATGACACAGATGTTCTATTCGACGGAGGAGGCAGAGCGAGAGCGTCACCGACAGGCCCTGGCCAGAGCGAGACGGAGTCGAGAGAGAGATCTCTACGGCAGTGGGTCCATCGTTGGAGCGGCAAGCTCTGTGCTCAGGAGCCTCTCAAGTAAGACGAGTGGTTTACTCATACAGTGGAACATTACTATATATATATACGTTAATGCGAATGTAAAGCTATAAGGCCTAAATTTATAATTCTTGCACTGAGCTCTATTAGTGACATTTCTAAATTTAGCTGTTATGTATACTGCCACATTTGCTTGCGTTTTTACACATCTACATCATAATGGGTACCTGGTTGTATGTGCTCAGCAGTCAAGGGTTCCATTACGTCAATCACATGGATCATGTGAAATTTTAACTTACTTATCCTGCATCAGCATTATTATAGTGACCAATACTCTGGTATGTATGTAGTGTGTATATTGCGTGTGTGTCTGTGTCTGTGCAGTAAGACGTATAAGTGGTTCAGGGACGTGCCAAGGAGCTGCTTGTGAGTGGAACTGGGAGGACCTGGAGAACATGAAAGTCACTCCACCTTTCAAGCCACTGCTTGTGAGCACACTAGCTAGTCTCTCTCTCTCTCTTTCTCATTTACTCCCTCTATCTTAGTATAATAAGAACGTGGGGAGAATGACAAGAATTTATATGTTGACTGTAGCTGCAGTGAAAAGTGAGGTGGCCTAAACTTCTCATACTTTTAGCAAATGATGTGGGGGGGGTAGTGCAAATAGGGAAACTAAGGTGGCCTAAACTTCTTGTACTTTTTATAAGGGGGGGGGAAGTTCAAGCCAACCAATTATCCTAGATGCCTCTACTATAGCTGGAGATTGCAGTGCAAATAGGGAAACTAAGGTGGCCTAAACTTCTTGTACTTGAACGGAAGGACAAGCAAACAAATCACCCTCAATACATTGACTACAACTGTAAAGTGCAGTGCTTATACATTTTTTCTCTCCTCACTGGCTGGTTGAAGAGAGGACCAACTGACTTACGGAACTTTGACCCCATCATCACGTGTGTCCCTGCAACTATAACGGAGCTGCCCACGTCACCCGACCGACAGTTTCACATCGACGGATTCGACTATACCACTGGCAACGGACAGTCTGCTAGTGGTGGTGGTGGTGGTATGAATGGTACCCCGGGGGGCGAGAGTGAGGGACCAAACGGCGTGGCCAGGGGTGGGGGTAAGGAGGACAGTGGTACCACTACTAAACCACAGAGAGATGATGACACGTGATTGTCTCACTTTTTAACAATTTTTATTGTTTTTTAAATGCAATTTTATAACATAAAATTGACTTTACAACAGAGTATTACTCTCATAGAAGAAGGGGCTGGGTCTTTGTAAGAGAGTTGGAACATGGAGTACTGAGGATCATCAGTGACTTCTCTCACGACCTCCAGAAAATCTGGGAGCTTCAAATCACCTCCCTCTTTAGTTGTGTATGTCTCCAACAGTAAAAACCTACAGGGAAAAGATGCCACTGGCTTTACATTCCCAAGAACTGAAAGCATTAAAGTCCCATTTGTTCTCCTCGTGTAATAAGAGGGAAATACTAGCTAAGCTAGAAAATAACCCTAAAAGGAAAATAGTGTGGCCTAAAATTTCAGTGCAAATGATAGCCTGAAAATAGTCTATATTTCTTGTACTTTTGGCACGAAAGTGAAGGGAAGGACAAGGCAACTAATGGTCTTGAATACCCTAACTATAGCCGGAGAGTGCAGTGGAAATAAGCAAAAAGTAACGGGGAAATATGTGGCCTAACTTTCTGATACTTTATCAAGTGGGGGAATAGGTAAAATTAGCCTATTTAGTGGAATTTTTTGCCATCTAGTTGTGTGCTAGTTATGGTTGAAGGTAGCCCTACTCCCCAGTATTCTTTGGATACATCAATGGAGAGAAAGCTTACTCAAAAAGTAGGGTGGGTATCTCTGGCACCGTATAAACCTGCGATGCAAGAATAATTACACAATGAAGAAACATTCAATGATACGATGAAGTAATTGAGCTATAGCTACCTTGCCATCCGAGGCCTTCAAAGAATATCCTCAATCGAGAGAGACTGGTAGTCTTCCCGGCACAAGGACCTGCATAGAAAGTGCAAACCCTCGGCGAACCGCGCATGCGCGATACTGCTAATTGATGGGCTGGGCTATGTACTCGTGGGTCGTCTCCCGCAAGTATATAGCTCGCGGAGAGTCTGACACGGGCTAGCTACAGTAGTAGATAGCATGCGGGAGTCGATACATGCCATTCGTTGTGACTTCCTGAGCCCCCAAGGTACACAGAGCGAGCGTCGCGGTAAGTCAAGCCTTTTTCGCTTGTTTTCATCTCGAACGCAGTCGTTTCAGGAAAAACGCCCTTTTCTTTTTCAGGCTCGCATAGTTCTGAAGCCGCTGGTATCGGTAATAGGCCGCCTCGTAGCCTGTAGTGCCAGAATAAGCGTCGACATACGTATATACACACAGCCACAGCCAGACAAACCAACCCTCGCTGCGCATGCGCGCCGAGGCTAATTCTGATAAGTTTATGAGACTTTGAAGAGTTTGAATATATTTTACTTAACCACAGCTTTTGAAATGCTATCATGCTTCTACTTGTTCTCTTTTGGTTCCTACTCTTTCGCTCCCTCCTTCACCTTCCCCAGCCTGCTTCTTCCTTCTATAGACACTCAGAACTTACAATGTGGCTACTTTTCCCCAGTACAAGGTTTTCTCAGCTTCTCTCTCCATTTGGATACAACAGTCTTTATCGGTGACTGTACGATCTTTATGGCACATCTTGGGAAGGGGGCTCCAGTGGTACAGAGAGTGGCGGAGGTGAGCTCTGCGTTGTATCTGAAGGCACTCATAATGCCATTGAACTCAGCACCACTGTACGTAAAGAGACATATAATACACTCATACATCCACATAGAGAGACATAACACTATCACTCACATACATTCTCTAGTGCCAAGTAAAGTACTCACCATTATCCATCTGAGAATCCATCAATGAACCCATTAGAGCCAACACTCTAATATGGCCCTCTCCACTGGCCAAGGAATTTCAGCACTTCTATCACGTGTCCTAAGGGAATAAGTGTTCTTGTAATTTCAACTCTTTATCATGGTGAATGTCAGTGTACCAAGTTTCATTGTTAGAGGACCAACCACAAGGAATTTATAGGGACAAACACCATTTTTGCCTGGGGCTGTTTGTTGTTGTTTACAAGCTTGCAATTTCTGTTTCGATGAACATCAGTGTACCAAGTTTCATTGTTAGTGGACCAACCATTACCAAGTTAGAGGCACAAACACCATTTACACAAGTTTTTATTGCCTGAGGCTATTTGTTGTTGTTAAACTTGTAGTTTCTGTTTCGATGAACTCACAAGCCTGTGTTGTTCTGTAAGCTGTGAACAACCGAGACTGGAAACGCCCGCCACCGGTTAGCGCGGACATGTGGCAGAGCGTATAATTATTACGCCTCCCGCGGGGAAGGGGAAGGGGGGCGGGTCCGACGGCGTATAATATTAATATACGCTGCAACTCCCTCCCTCGTATAATATATTTTTCGCTACGCCGGCGACGACGGTCTTGAAAAGTGTCATGGAAAACATCAAGTACTGCAGTGGAAACGACTACTTCGACAAGTTTGATCCCAACATCTACCTACGGAGGCATGCCCATATTGACAAAAGTCAGCACATGCTCCGCTGCTTTCACGATGCATTTCAAACCATTCCTAAGGGAATAAGTGTTCTTGATTACAGTTCTGGACCGTCCGTCAGGGGGACGATTTCAGCAGCAACAAAGGCGTCAGAGATCGTTTTGTCTGACTATTCAGCAAGCAACTTTCAACTTGCTAAAGATTGGGTTGAAGATCAACCACACTCGTTCAACTGGAATCCTCATTTTAGTTTTGTCGTGAAAGATCTCGAAGGAGGAGACAACAATACAGTGTTGCAGAGGCAAAAAAGTGTTCGGGGTCTCATCAAAGGGTTCGCCAAATGCGATGTTACTCAAATTCAACCCCATTGAAGAGAAATACAACAGTTGTACGATGTTGTGATATCTTCATACGTGCTCGAGTCTGTTGCAACTAGCAACGAGAGTATGCAGTTTTAATGTCTCGATAACAAGTCTTTGTAAAACCAGGGGGATATTTTCTTCTTTACGGTGTCGAAGACCACCAACGTAATTATATCGTCGGTGAACCACACTTTTTCTTTCCCGTAGCGTCCTCTGTAACCGAGAATGCTCTGGAACAATGTGGATTTCAATTTTCTACCGATAAAAAGACTCAAAAGACTACTCATTGTGTGTTTTTCCTAGCAAAATATATTATTATACAGTTTGTTTTAATCTCAGCCATGCCATTGTATAGCTAGCTATCACGTGTTTGGTTGGCCTGTCTTCCTTAGACCCCATAGCTATTAGCTTAACTATACATATATTATATAGAAAATTCCACCCGAAGAAACCACTAGGGGGGCTCGCTCGCCGCGAAATATTTGGCCCTAAACCATGGCCCTAAATCATCAAAGCATTATTTGGCTCGCTCAGCGCATGCTATAAAGGAACCGCAGCGTGCGCCTGCATAGGCTCATGAACTGCAGAGTTCAGAATGGCTCTAGAGATTTTTGCCTTTCTCTTCGCGCTGTAAGCAATGTGTCGCAGCTTTGCAGATACCCCTGTAGCAAGACATGTCGGACTTCGAGCTGAGGGCTCTTACAGAGGAAGACGGAAATGTAGGAAGAACGTTTATACGTGGAGGAGAAGATGTTCTAATTGCTGCTCTGCTGTCCACGATCGCATTTTTTGTAGCATCGGCCTATCTATGGTCGTCCACGTTCTTCTCCATTGAGGTATACTGCATAATTACAGGAGAGTTGAGCTATCACTTATCTTGCAGGTGTTCCTACGTGAGTGCATGTAGTGGAATGGGGTTACTCCGTCCTCATGGAGTGGATTCACAGGATGGCGTTCCACATGAGTCTCATGCATGAAAGTCAGAGCTCGAAATAAGCGCGTCCCAACACGCTACGCGCTGTGGCCTGGTAGCACATAAGCATAGTCACTACTAGTACTTCGCGTGACTACACAGCGAGCGAAGCCACTAATAGAGGGCTACCAGGCCAGGCGCCTTTAGCCATCTGCGTATCTGTCTGCAAATAGTGGCTTAGCCTGGTCAATGCCTTTGCGAGAGTCGGTTGATTCATCGATCAGGGGTTCCCCGTCAGGGATGTCAGCATATTTTGAACCCGATAGACTCCTCAGCCGCTGAGATGGGTGAGCACTTCCTATCACCACTGCAGTAATTATAGGAGGCGCTCCACTCACATGCACATCATTGTTCTGCGTAACTATCTCAGTCATTGGATTCTTTGTGAGTCATGAATCACATCTTCTTTGATGACAGAGTCTGCATAATTACATTTCAGCCTTCAAAAGTGGCCCGGAAAGACTGATCCTCTGTATCCGAGACAGGGTCTGGTTGGAGGAAGCTTTTTTTTCTCATGCGTAAGACATCAAACACTTCATGCATTAAAAGTTCAGTGTGGGACATTGATTGTTAGGTTCCTGGCTTACATGCCTTCATCCACATCAGTTGTGGTGTTGGTATACCTCCGTTCTTCTGTCTGCTCTTCTCCTGAGCCGCGCCGCGCCACCCACCCGCCCCGCAACGCCTCGCTGTGAACGTGGGCCGCATGCGGTCAGCGCCTCGGGCTTTGATCAAGTCTGTGGAAAGACAGAGAGGGAAGTTCTCTTGAAGAGGGTAACAGAGAAGAGTTGGCTGGGCATGACTACCACGACCACCTTTGCTCTTATACAGTTTCTGCTTCCCATCTCCGTGTCGGAACACTCACAGTGAGTATAACTTACATAGAGTGGAACCATCCCTGATTTTCCACTAAACTGAGACAGGGACTGCGATTTGGAAGCAATATGCCTGGGGGATATCTGCTGGCCACCTCCACTTGGCAGCATACTTGCTGTTGTAGATGCACCTAATACCTACATGTTTATTTTGTCGCTCCGTTCTGAATCTGTGACACTGGAGGCTGTCTGGGTGCAGTGCTCCTTCTGGCATCGTCGATTATTCTCTGCTTGCTCCGTAACATTCCTGCTACTGAAAGAACCAATAGAAGAACTCTATTTGGTAAATGTTGATTATACACACTTGTGTAGGTACTTAACTCTCCAAGGTCCTTTCCAACTTTCAGATTGTCCTAAAGCTCTTCGTCCCCTTAGCATTCTCCATGATCGTGAGTCAGCTAATTATTATTGTGTGTGTATAATCAAGTGTGTATGGTATTGTGTAGGATACACGCTATCCTTATAGTCTATACTTTCCTGCCGACTATGCAGATATAGTGGGATAGGGTTCTCGACAGTCCAGATGCCGCACTTAGTGTGTATTGCTGCTGAATGAGTATTATTAATTCAGTCCAGCAGACGCGTGCCATAGCACAGTGTCTATTTGGCTGTTTGCCCGACTTTGAGCACAGCCTACTGAGCTTCCCTGGCTAGAGAACAGAGTTGTGGGTTCGGGTCCCACCTAGGGCAGCTCTTTTTCTTTGTCTTTAATGGTTTACTGATATGCACTTATCTTGCTTTAAAGGAATCATTAGGTCTTCGGAAATCCCCAACTATTCTGAGTCTCCACCCTTGGAGAGCTATAATGTCCATCTTTTATAATTGACAGATTGTTTGAACCTGTTGGAGCATAGGGATATATTTTGCAGTAATAGCTGCGAGCTCCACACTGATCACTGTTGTAGCTGGTCCGCTCTCTGACAATTTGGTGAGTTTGAGTTGTATTTGCCACTAAGTTACAAGAACCTGACTTTTCAGGGACCAAGAACACTCATAATAACTGGACTATTCATTTGCGGAGCTTCACTCATGGTTTTAGGATTGAATCAGTTGCCTCCTATACCGTTCGTTTGAGCAGCACAATACCTGTTTTGTTAACTGTAAATCTTGCTACAGTCCACGGTGGACAATTCTTATTAGTCTGGTTCTGGTAGGATGTGGAGCAGCTCTTGCTGATGTGCCAACATATTCAGACCTCCTGCAGCAAGCACAGTGAATATCTTCATACATTATGTCTGACGATTTGAGAGATAATGTTGTACTAGGACACTTTATGCAAAAGAAAATCAAGAATCTCTGATTGCTGCAGTGTCTGGGATTACAGCTTTTTCTCAGGCATTTGGGTGAGGAAACTACACGGAAGATGCATAGGGTACTTAGTATACTTTATCAAATGCAGGTCATTTTTGGGAGCCATAGTAGGTGGTTTTCTCACATACTTCACAGAATTCACCACTGCATCTCTGGTTAGCTCACAACAAAATACTGTGTGCTATATAATATGTATCTGTCAATAATTTGTTTCCTGCACAGATATTCGGTGAGTATACAATGCACGTATGTTTTTGTCTTACAGTTGTAGCTGTTAATAACATGCTGTGCTTTTCTTTGTGTAGGCATTCCTTGTACTTGGAGTATCTCTGATAGATCACTTATTCTTGAAGCTAAAGTCCTGATAGTAATATATTGTCATCTTCATTCATTTTTTCAAGTTAGGGATGCACAACTGAAGCACAAAGATGCTAACACAGACATTACTTGCTCTTTTGACCACAAAGGTTCTTTAATTGCCACAAAGCCATTTAGTTACAGTGCTCCTATTATGTGACTGTACACGTATTAGCTTCTCACAGGAGTTCTGCGCATGTGCAGCGAAGGCGTTCGTTCCGCTAGATACAAGTATAGCTCGCGCCAGACGAGACTATTACAAAGCCCTCAGTAAGCCAATTACGGAAGCCTCATAGATATTTTGCACTTCTTCTCGCACTTCACTAAACAAACAGTAAAGGTGGCAACAATAATAGGGCTTGTGTGGAGGAAATTTAGCGATGTCAGTTCAAAGTATGTAGCCATCATCCATTGTACTACTTCATCATGTTCACTAGGTCATCCCTGTCTTGTCTCCTTACTTTTTATGGCATCCCTATATTCCACACTTTTTTTATTCGAAGAATGTTTTATTTACTCGTCTCCTTTTCTTTTTTTTACTGCATTCACATGCATGGTGTGCAAATAAAAAGGGGATATTTTTGCATAAGCCCATAAAAAAAAGTAACATTAGTGGCCTTAAGCTATCGCCTCAGACGTTTTGCGTCATTCACATTACACCAGTGCACCAAGTTTCATTGTGAGAGGACCCATCATAAACAAGTTGTATATAGGCACTGACAATATTTAAAAGTCTTTCTTGCCTGAGGATGTTTGTTGTTGTTTACAACCTTGTAATTTCTGTTTCGATCAACTCTTTATCATGGTGAATCAATGTACCAAGTTTCATTGTTAGAGGACCAACCACAAGGAATTTATAGGCACAAACACCATTTTTGCCTGGGGCTGTTTGTTGTTGTTTACAAGCTTGTAATTTCTGTTTCGATGAACTCTCATCATGGTACATCAGTGTACCAAGTTTCATTGTTAGTGAACCAACCATTATATACCAAGTTAGAGGCACAAACACCATTTACACAAGTTTTTATTGCCTGAGGCTATTTGTTGTTGTTAAATGCAATTTTTAACATAAAAATTGACTTTTACAACAGAGTATTATTCTCATAGACAAGAGTAAAAAAAGTAACTGTCTTTTTAAGAAGGGGCTGGGTCTTTGTAAGAGAGTTGGAACATGGAGTACTGAGGATCATCAGTGACTTCTTTCACGACCTCCAGAAAGTCTGGGAGCTTCAAATCACCTCCCTCTTTAGTTGTGTATGTCTCCAACAGTAAAACACCTACAGGGAAAAGATGCCACTGGCTTTACATTCCCAAGAACTGAAAGCATTAAAGTCCCATTTGTTCTCCTCGTGTAATAAGAGGGGAATACTAATAAGCTAGAAAATAACCCTAAAAGGAAAATAGTGTGGCCTAAAATTTCAGTGCAAATGATATATAGCCTGAAAATAGTCTATATTTCTTGTACTTTTGCCACGAAAGTGGGGGGAAGGACAAGGCAACTAATGATCTTGAATACCCTAACTATAGCTGGAGAGTGCAGTGGAAATAAGCAAAAAGTAACGGGGAAATATGTGGCCTAACTTTCTGATACTTCAAGTGGGGGAAAAGGTAAAATTAGCCTATTTAGTGGCATTTTTTGCCATCTAGTTGTGTGCTAGTTATGGTTGAAGGTAGCCCTACTCCCCAGTATTCTTTGGATACATCAATGGAGAGAAAGCTTACTCAAAGAGTAGGGTGGGTATCTCTGGCACCGTATAAACCTGCGAATCAAGAATAATTACACAATGAAGAACCATTCAATGATACGATGAAGTAATTGAGCTATAGCTACCTTCCATCCGAGGCCTTCAAAGAATATCCTCAATCGAGAGAGACTGGTAGTCTTCCCGGCACAAGGACCTGCATAGAAAGTGCAAACCCTCGGCGAACCGCGCATGCAAGATACTGCTAATTGTCTATCTCTACTCAGCAGACAGCTAAATGCCTTGGATACTGGTGGCATACCAACTTCACACCAGTGAAATCAATTGAAGAGAATATCAGCAAAGCTCGTAGGGCTTTCTTTGCCCTGGGTTCTATCGGTGCCTACCAGGGTGCCCTAAACCCACTCTCTGGGCGTAGCCTCTTCTCCACTTTTGTGCTGCCGATACTCCTCTACGGCAGTGAAAACTGGATACTCACCGAATCCTTATTAACTACTGTGGAGAAGTTTCAGGCAGAGATCGGTAGACGCATTTTACGACTACCCAAATTTTACTCATACTTGGCTGTTATCATTGCTCTGCACTGGCCAAGAATGAGAGTTTGCATCCTTCTAAGGAAGTTAACTTTTCTAGTGAAGCTTCTCCAATCTACCAGCGACAACCTCAGCTCTCGTGTTTTCCGTACACTTGCCTCTGAGGATGTCAGTAAGATCAGTCTGGTCGAGCAATGTCAGCTACTTGAAAGTGAGTTTGGTACATCATTCGCGGCACAATGCCTTAATGACCCTGGAAATGCTCAATTAGTACTGCAAGAAGCAAAAGAAGCTCTGATCTCAAGGGACTGGGAAATTGTGCTAGAGATGGCCAAGTGTCACCAGTCGACTAAGCACATTGCGGACCCTCGAATTGCCTCCTCATGGTGCAAGCTATGGGACATCGCCCTAGATCACGGAGTTCGTGGAACTCAACATCTACTGAGTGTAATGTGCAGACCAGTGTTTGGAAAGTGAGAATGTCCCATCTGCAACAACATCATCCACCAGAGCACTTCGTACTTCGAGCACGTGAGCTCAGACCACTGCAACAGTGACATATCTGTCGCGGGAGTTCTGGAAACCATTGAAGGAGGTTTTCACGAAAACATCCTCACGATTGCCACTACCCTCTCCAATTCTCTCTAATCTCTTCTCATGTTCACGTCATACTCGTGGGTCGTCTCCCGCAAGTATATAGCTCGCGGAGAGTCTGACACGGGCTAGCTACAGTAGTAGATAGCATGCGGGAGTCGATACATGCCATTCGTTGTGACTTCCTGAGCCCCCAAGGTACACAGAGCGAGCGTCGCGGTAAGTCAAGCCTTTTTCGCTTGTTTTCATCTCGAACGCAGTCGTTTCAGGAAAAACGCCCGTTTCTTTTTCAGGCTCGCATAGTTCTGAAGCCGCTGGTATCGCTAATAGGCCGCCTCGTAGCCTGTAGTGCCAGAATAAGCGTCGACATACGTACACACACAGACAAACCAACCCTCGCTGCGCATGCGCGCCGAGGGTTAGTAATCATCTATCGCTAATTCTGAGAAGTTTATGAGACTTTGAAGAGTTTGAATATATTTTACTTAACCACAGCTTTTGAAATGCTATCATGCTTCTACTTGTTCTCTTTTGGTTCCTACTCTTTCGCTCCCTCCTTCACCTTCCCCAGCCTGCTTCTTCCTTCTATAGACACTCAGAACTTACAATGTGGCTACTTTTCCCCAGTACAAGGTTTTCTCAGCTTCTCTCTCCATTTGGATACAACAGTCTTTATCGGTGACTGTACGATCTTTATGGCACATCTTGGGCAGGGGGCTCCAGTGGTACAGAGAGTGGCGGAGGTGAGCTCTGCGTTGTATCTGAAGGCACTCATAATGCCATTGAACTCAGCACCACTGTACGTAAAGAGACATATAATACACTCATACATCCACATAGAGAGACATAACACTATCACTCACATACATTCTCTAGTGCCAAGTAAAGTACTCACCATTATCCATCTGAGAATCCATCAATGAACCCAACACTCTAACGGCCCTCTCCACTGGGCAAAACATTTCAGCACTTCTATCATGTGTCCTAAGGGAATAAGTGTTCTTGATTACAGTTCTGGACCGTCGTGCCAAGTAAAGTAAATATTCCTAGCACCAGGTTGTTTGAAGTTGGACTACAAATGTAGGTAACTATAGACACTGTATAACAAGTAAATAATTCAAAAAAGTGTGGAATATAGGGATGCCGTAAAAAGTAAGGAGACCAGAGCTGCAGGTGTCTCTCTTTCTCATTTGGGTGGGACTCACCATATAACGACTAATAACGAACCCATTAGAGCCAACACTGTAATGGCCCTCTCCACTGACCAAGGAATTTAAGCAACTCCCTCCCTCGTGCACCAGATTATTTTTCGCTACGCCGGCGACGACGGTCCTTGAAAAGTGTCATGGAAAAACATCAAGTACTGCAGTGGAAACGACTACTTCGACAAGTTTGATCCCAACATCTACCTACGGAGGCATGCCCATATTGACAAAAGTCAGCACATGCTCCGCTGCTTTCACGATGCATTTCAAACCATTCCTAAGGGAATAAGTGTTCTTGATTACAGTTCTGGACCGTCCGCCAGGGGGACGATTTCAGCAGCAACAAAGGCGTCAGAGATCGTTTTGTCTGACTATTCAGCAAGCAACTTTCAACTTGCTAAAAATTGGGTTGAAGATCAACCACACTCGTTCAACTGGAATCCTCATTTTAGTTTTGTCGTGAAAGATCTCGAAGGAGGAGACAACAATACAGTGTTGCAGAGGCAAAAAAGTGTTCGGGGTCTCATCAAAGGGTTCGCCAAATGCGATGTTACTCAAATTCCACCCATTGAAGAGAAATACGACAAGTTGTACGATGTTGTGATATCTTCATACGTGCTCGAGTCTGTTGCAACTAGCAACGAGAGTATGCAGTTTTAATGTCTCGAATAACAAGTCTTGTAAAACCAGGGGGATATTTTCTTCTTTACGGTGTCGAAGACCACCAACGTCATTATATCGTCGGTGACCACACTTTTTTCACCTTTCCCGTAGCGTCCTCTGTAACCGAGAATGCTCTGGAACAATGTGGATTTTCAATTTTATCTACCGATAAAAAGACTCAAAAGACTACTCATTGTGTGTTTTTCCTAGCAAAATATATTATTATACAGTTTGTTTTTAATCTCAGCCATGCCATTGTATAGCTAGCTATCACGTGTTTGGTTGGCCTGTCTTTCCCTTAGACCCCATAGCTATTAGCTTAACTATTACATATATTATATAGAAAATTCCACCCGAAGAAACCACTAGGGGGGCTCGCTCCGCCCGCCGAAATATTTTGGCCCTAAACCATGGCCCTAAATCATCAAAGCATTATTTTGGCTCGGCTCAGCGCATGCTATAAAGGAACCGCGGCGTGCGCCGCTAAAAGGCCATGAACTGCAGATTCAGAATGGCCTCAGAGATTTTTGCCTTTCTTCGCTGTAAGCAATGTGTCAGAGCTGCAGATACCCCTGTAGCAAGACATGCGGACTTCGAGCTGAGGGCTCTTACAGAGGAAGACGGAAATAAGGAAGAACCTAGTTATACGTGGAGGAGAAATGTTCTAATTGCTGCTCTGCTGTCCACGATCACATTTTTTGTAGCATCGGCCTATTCTATGGTCGCCTCGTTCTTCCCCATTGAGGTACTGCATAATTACAGGGAGGTTAGCTAGCATTATCTTGCAGGGTCCTACGTAGTGGATGGGGTTACTCCGTCCTCATGGAGTGGGATTCACAGGATGGCGTTCCACAGGAGCTCATGCATGAAAGTCAAAGGCTCGAAAGAGCGTCCCAACAACGCTACGCGCTGTGGCCTGTTAGCACATAGCATAGCCAACTACTAGACTTATAGGGCTACCATATGTGTATTCTGCAAATTAGTGGGCACGGCTTAGCCATGGTAATGCATTCAGGGTCGGTTGATTCATCAGGTTACCCCCTAGCTGTAGGGATGCACATTATTTGGAACCCATAAAACCTGCAGGCAGCTGAGATGGGGAGCAATTCTATCACCACTGGAGTAATAATAGGAGTCTCTCCACTCTGTCTGGCTACCTTATCTCCAGTCATTGGATACTTTGTGAGTCCATGAATCACTCTTCTTTATGACAGAGTCTGCATAATTACATTTCAGCTCCCCAAGTTGGGCACAAAGATGATACTCATATCTGGACAGGTTCTGGTTGGAGGAGCTTTTTTTCTCATGGCGTAAGACATCAAACACTTTAGGCAATAAAAATGTTGTGGGGACATTGATTGTTAGGTTCCTGGCTTACATGCCTTCATCCACATCATTTGTGGTGTATGGTATACTTCTGAGGGTAACAGAAGGAGTTGGCTGGGCAATGTCTAACACGACCATCATTGCTCTTATACCAGTTCTCTTCCCATCTCGTGTCGGAACACTCACAGTGAGTATAACTTACATAGAGTGCAACCATCCCTGATTTTCCACTCCTGAGACAGGGACTGATATTTGGAGCAATTGGACTGGGGTATACTGCTGGCCCTCCACTTGGCAGCATACTTGTTGTTGTAAGATGCAGCCTAATACCTACCATGTTTTTGTCGCTCCTTTCTGAATCTGTGACACTGTAGGCTGCTGGGTACAGTGCTCCATTCTGGATCGTCGGGGGAATTATTCTCTGCCTTGCTCCAGTAACATTCCTGCTACTGAAAGAAACAAGTTAGAACTATATTTGGTTTTTAAATGTTATTATACACACTTGTGTAGGTACTTCTTCCAAGGTCCTTCCATTTCAGATTGTCATAAAGCTTCTTAGTCACCTTAGCTTCTCCATGATTCGTGAGTCAGCTAAATTATAATTGTGGTGTATAATCAAGTGTGTATGTATTATGTAAGGATACCAAAGCTATAGTCTATACTTTCTGCAGAAATTGCAGGTATAGTGGGATATGGTTCACTGACATTCCAAGAGGCAGCACTTAGTGTGTATCTGCTGAATGAGGTATTATTAATTGCCAGAGAAGCGTGCCATAGCACAGTGTTTATTTGGTGTTTGCCCCGACTTTGAGCACAGCCTACTGAGCTTCCCTGGCTAGAGAACAGAGTTATGGGCTCGGGTCCCACCTATAGGGCAGCTAAAAAACGTGTTGTCTTTGGTGCAGTTGTGTTGTTTATTGATATGCACTTATCTTGCCTTAAAGGAATCATTAGGTCTTCGGAAATCCCCAACCATTCTGAGTCTCCACCCTTGGAGAGCTATAATGTCCATCTTTTATTAATTCACAGATTGGTTTGAACCTGTTGGAGATAGGGATATATTTTGCAGTAATAGCTGTGAGCTACACACTGATCACTGTTGTAGCTGGTCTGCTCTCTGACAAATTTGTGAGTTTGAGTTGTAATTTGCCACTAAGTTACAAGAACCTGACTTTTCAGGGACCAAGAACACTCATAATAACTGGACTATTCATTTGCGGAGCTTCACTCATGGTTTTAGGATTGAATCAATTGCCTCCTATACCGTTCGCTTGAGCAGCACAATACCTGTTTTGTTAACTGTAAATCTTGCTACAGTCCACGGTGGACAATTCTCATTAGTCTGGCTCTGGTAGGATGTGGAGCAGCTCTTGCTGGTGTGCCAGCATATTCAGACCTCCTGCAGCAAGCACAGTGAATATCTTCATACATTATGTCTGACGGTTTGAGAGATAATGTTGTACTAGGACACTTTATGCAAAAGAAAATCAAGAATCTCTGATTGCTGCAGTTTCTGGGATTACAGCTTTTTCTCAGGCATTTGGGTGAGGAAGCTGCACTGAAGATGCATAGGGTACTTAGTATACTTTATCAAATGCAGGTCATTTTTGGGAGCCATAGTAGGTGGTTTTCTCACATACTTCACAGAATTCACCACTGCATCTCTGGTTAGCTCGCAACAAAATATTGTGTGCTATATAATATGTATCTGTCAATAATTTGTTTCCTGCACAGATATTCGGTGAAGTAATAACAATGCACGTATGTTTTTGTCTTACAGTTGTAGCTGTTAATAAACATGCTGTGCTTTTCTTTGTGTAGGCATTCCTTGTACTTGGAGTATCTCTGATAGATCACTTATTCTTGAAGCTAAAGTCCTGATAGTAATATATTGTCATCTTCATTCATTTTTTCAAGTTAGGGATGCACAACTGAAGCACAAAGATGCTAACACAGGCATTACTTGCTCTTTTGACCACAAAGGTTCTTTAATTGCCACAAAGCCATTTAGTTACAGTGTTCCTATTATGTGACTGTACACGTATTAGCTTCTCACAGGAGCTCTGCGCATGTGCAGCGAAGGCGTTCGTTCCGCTAGATACAAGTAAAGCTCGCGCCAGACGAGACTATTACAAAGCCCTCAGTAAGCCAATTACGGAAGCCTCAGAGATATTTGCACTTCTTCTCGCACTTCACTAAACAAACAGTAAAGGTGGCAACAATATAGGGCTTGTGTGGAGGAAATTTTACATGAGCAAGCGATTTCAGTTCAAAGTATATAGCCATCATCCATTGTACTATACATCATCATGTTCACTAGGTCGTCCCTGTCTTGTCTCCTTACTTTTTATGGCATCCGTATATTCCACACTTTTTTTATTCGAAGAATGTTTTATTTACTTGTCTCCTTTTCTTTTTTTTACTGCATTCACATGCATGGTGTGCAAATAAAAAGGGGATATTTTTGGGCATAAGCCCATAAAAAAATGTAACATTAGTGGCCTTAAGCTATCGCCTCAGACGTTTTGCGTCATTCACATTACATCAGTGCACCAAGTTTCATTGTGAGAGGACCCATCATAAACAAGTTATATATAGGCACTGACAATATTTAAAAGTCTTTCTTGCCTGAGGATGTTTGTTGTTGTTTACAACCTTGTAATTTCTGTTTCGATCAACTCTTTATCATGGTGAATCAATGTACTAAGTTTCATTGTTAGAGGACCAACCACAAGGAATTTATAGGCACAAACACCATTTTTGCCTGGGGCTGTTTGTTGTTGTTTACAAGCTTGTAATTTCTGTTTCGATGAACTCTCATCATGGTACATCAGTGTACCAAGTTTCATTGTTAGTGGACCAACCATTACCAAGTTAGAGGCACAAACACCATTTACACAAGTTTTTATTGCCTGAGGCTATTTGTTGTTGTTAAATGCAATTTTTTTAACATAAAAATTGACTTTACAACAGAGTATTCTCATAGACAAGAGTGAAAAAAGTAACTGTCTTTTAAGTCGGGGCTGGGTCTTTGTAAGAGAGTTGGAACATGGAGTACTGAGGATCATCAGTGACTTCTTTCACGACCTCCAGAAAGTCTGGGAGCTTCAAATCACCTCCCTCTTTAGTTGTGTATGTCTCCAACAGTAAAACACCACTACACCTACAGGGAAAAGATGCCACTGGCTTTACATTCCCAAGAACTGAAAGCATTAAAGTCCCATTTGTTCTCCTCGTGTAATAAGAGGGAAATACTAGCTAAGCTAGAAAATAACCCTAAAAGGAAAATAGTGTGGCCTAAAATTTCAGTGCAAATGATAGCCTGAAAATAGTCTAAATTTCTCGTACTTTTAGCACGAAAGTGGGGGGAAGGACAAGGCAACTAATGATCTTGAATACCCTAACTATAGCCGGAGAGTGCAGTGGAAATACGCAAAAAGCAACAGGGAAATATGTGGCCTAACTTTTTCATACTTTATCAAGTGGGGGGAACAATCACCTTCAATACTTTGGCTCTATAGCAGGAAAGTGCAGTGCAAACAACCCGAAAAGTAACAACAAAAACTTTTAATAAGGACATGGGGGAAAGGACAAGCAAACCAATCACCCTTAATACCCTTGACTATAGTACAGTGAAAAAACTGCTTAATGAAGTGAAATAGGGTGGCCTAAATATCGTACATTAACAATTAAGGACAAGCCAACCTACCATCGTGAATAACTTTACTACAACTGGAGGGTGCAGTGCATAGTGCAACCTATGGTCATACTTTTCAGTGCCCTCTGTATAAATATCCAGTTGGAAGTATTGTCTGTTCCACAGGAAACACCTCCTGGTCTTAGTCAACGACTCATGATCTGGATACTTCAGCCTGTATAGAGTCTATTACACACAGCAAAACCAAGAATTTCACCGACATGCTGTCTTCATTGCATCAAACGCACCTCATATTCCCTTTTAGACAGAGGACGTGCTTTCTCAACCCTTTCTCCATTCACCATCTTCCACTCTGTGATTGTGTATGTATAGGAGCCTATGTGGGTGGTGAGAGAGAGAGAGAGGGAAAGGTCTGACTACTACTTTCGCACAGTTTTGAGACCTTTCTGTCCTCGTTTTCTGATCCTTGACTGGACAGTACTGTCTCTTGTCTCGATGTAGTCGTGTTGAACGTCAAAGTCTTGGACTGCAGGAAACTCCTATACACCAATAGTTTCAATGCTGAACCCAGGCTGACAATTCTACCAGTCATCACCTTTTCATCAGGGAGAGATTTGATGAGGAACTTCCTCTTCTTACTGTGGGCCTTGAGCCTGTCCTCTGTGTGTAGCTCTATCCCTCTCTTCCTCATCCTCTCGCAAACCTTCTCAATCACTCGGTGAATCTTTTCCTCGAAACCAGTCGAATTGTCAACCAAATCGAAGCACGGATGACCGACCCAAGACTGCGTGCATAGTTGCAATTCTCATTAGCAAACCACCCATTAATGCTGAAATTGCAAAGATCTTACAATCCAGATCAATGACTGTTGATACGGACAGGAAAGGCTTGGGATTATTTTAAGTTTACCGCATGCACATCAACTACTGCAATCAGTACACAGAGTATCTTATTCCCGCTCGGCTGGGATACAGTACCTACCTCAGCAGCCTTGGTGTCTCGTTCCCTGGCCTGGTCGAGATCCTCCGACCTGGCAGAGTTGTTATCCAGCTGGTAGAATGACTCGGCACCGCTGGCTGCAGTGACCATGTGCACCACCTGGTCGTATCTGTTGTCCCTCAGCTCCACTGGGTTACTCTTCACATAGTCTAGTATCGCCTGCCACTGCTTACTGGAGCAATCTAGTGTTGTGTAAATACACGGTGATAGACCTGCCGTGTTCTCTGTTTCACCATAGATACTCTAGACTCTCATAAGTCATAACCTTTTGTTTTCAACCCATTAGTAGTCTAGAGTAACTACCCCATACAATTGCTATTGTACTAGATCATTAATTATATTAGCTACTAAACACACAGGCAAAACAACTCTGCAGCACACACTGAAACAGGGTATCAGCTACAGGTTTTCGTTCCATCACTCACATGCAAAAGGGTCCATGGATCCTCGGTCGCAGACTATCAGAACATTCCTGCTGTCGCACTCGGCCAGAAGGTCAAAAGTTCTCTCCAGTTCCATGAGAGTGGTCAGGGCTCTCTGTTGGAAGAGCGTCGTTTGCTCTGGAGTCAGTTCTGCATACTTCACTCCACCTCTGGTTTGACACAGGAATAGCACTACCAAAACGACATATTTATAGGTAAAATTAGCCTATTTAGTGCCGTTGTTTGGCATCTAGTTGTGTGCTAGTTATGGTTGTTGAAGGTAGCCCCACTCCCCAGTATTCATCAATGGAGAGAAGGCTTACTCAAAGAGTAGGGTGGGTATCTCTGGCACCGTATAAACCTGCGAAGCAAGAATAATTACACAATGAAGAACATTCAATGATACGATGAAGTAATTGAGCTATGGCTACCTTCCATCCGAGGCCTTCAAAGAATATCCTCAATCGAGAGAGACTGGTAGTCTTCCCGGCACAAGGACCTGCATACAGTAATAACGCAGCAATCCGAGGGGCATATATAGAATATTATACCTCCTGTCAGAACAACCTTGTACACCACGCTCTTCTTGCGCGGCAGAGCAATGGCTGCTGGATCCACGTCAAGATCATCCATCTAGAGCGCTCTGATTAGAGATAAACAAAGGTTACGTACGCCCAATCTCGGTTCTCTGGTGCGCATGCGCATATCGTCTCGCGGCGTCGCTCGCTCGCGGGGGCCGCCGGGCCGGCCGACACGCGACGGTAATTACGTGTCGAATCTGCGCAGGCGTTTAGTCATGAGCAAGGTGAGCACTGATTTACATGTCCCAAAGAAGTGGTGGGTGAAAAAGAGAGTTGGAACATGGAGTACTGAGGATCATCAGTGACTTCTCTCACGACCTCCAGAAAGTCTGGGAGCTTCAAATCACCTCCCTCTTTAGTTGTGTATGTCTCCAACAGTAAAAGACTGCTACACCTATACAGGGAAAAGATGCCACTGGCTTTACAGCTACGTAAGGTCTGTGAGGCCATACTTGTCGGTGGCTCCTGTGTAAATGTCCAGTTGGAAGTACTGTGTGTTCCACAAGAAGTACCTCCGTGTCTTTTTTATCGATTCATGGTCATGATATTTAAGCCTATACAGTGTCTACATATGGCATAAAAGAGTGGATAATAATAATACCCATGGTGCTAATATCACATACCTCATACTCCCTTTTAGATATAGAGCGGACTTTCTCCACCTTCTCTCCGTTTATTTTCTTCCTCTCTGTGATTGTGTATGAATAGGAGCCTGAGAGAGAGAGAAAGAGACAGAGAGTATGAGAATATATACCCCCATGGTTAATCACTGATAGCTATATACATGCACACTATAATACATGAGACCTTTCTGTCCTCGTTTTCTGATCCTTGACTGGACAGTACTGTCTCTGGACTCGATGTAGTCGTGTTGAACATCAAAGTCTTGGACTGCAGGAAACTCCTATCAATTGTTTCAATGCTGAACCCAGGCTGACAATTCTATCAGTCATCACCTTTTCATCAGGGAGAGATTTGATGAGGAACTTCCTCTTCTTACTGTGGGCCTTGAGCCTGTCCTCTGTGTGTAGCTCTATCCCTCTCTTCCTCATCCTCTCACAAACCTTCTCAATCACTCGGTGAATCTTTTCCTCGAAACCAGTCGAATTGTCCACTATATCAAAGTATGGATGACCGACCCATGACTGCAGAATAACAGTTTATCATTTATCACAACAAACAACCTTCTGCAGAATCACAAACTATCTGCCAAAATCCAAAAGGTACCGTTCAGATAAAATTTTTGACTGGGATTTTAGACAAGTGATTGGTCCATTTCAAACATGGACAGTTCTTTGCATTTACTGTACGAAATCTGTCAACAACACAGGTTTTATATACCCTTTCACTCTATCTTATGAGTCAGAATTATAACTTGTATAAACACTGTTCACCTCAGCTGCCTTGGTGTCTCGCTCCCTGGCCAGTTCAAAGCCTTCGGACCTGGTAGAGTTGTTATCCAGCTGGTAGAATGACTCGGCACCGCTGGCTGCGGTGACCATGTGCACCACCTGGTCGTATCTGTTGTCCCTCAGCTCCACTGGGTTACTCTTCACATAGTCTAGCATCTCCTGCCACTCACTCTTTGAGCAAACTGCAAGTACATTAATATAATCGTGGTTTGCGGGTTTAACTGCTGTAATTTACCATGCACACTTGCAATTCGCCTAGTGTTCACTCTTTATTGTTTTCCGTGCACAAAGGCGCTGGGTTGCCACAGACAGTAGTTATAAATGAAGTGAGTGTCCTCTACTCACATGCAAAAGGATCCATGGATCCTCGGTCGCAGACTATCAGAACATTTCTGCTGTCGACCCTCTGCCAGAAGGTCAAAAGTTCTCTCCACTTCCAGCAGGGTGGCGAGGATCTGCTGTTGGAACAGCATCGCTTGCTCTGGCGTCAACTCAGAGAACTTTACTCCACCTCTGCTTGATATGCAAATACTGTATCATCCAAAGGACACTGGTAAAAGGCACAGGTTACCCCAATAGTAGTGTGGCTGTCTCGGGCACCATGTAAACCTGCATTAGTAAATATTTTGCCACATGGTGCAAAATTACATGCGCACACTACCTTCCATCCAAGACTTTCGAAGAATGTGCCCAATCGAGACAACGTGGTAGTCTTTCCAGCACAGGGACCTGCACGCAACAATCACATCTTACCTAGCCACCATCAATGCCTACCTCTACCGTGCACAAATTGTATCAGTACACTGATTGACACTGATTGTGACACGAACATACCTCCAGTTAGGACCACTTTGTACACCGTTCCTTTGTTGCGCGGCAGAGGACCGTTGGCTACAGCCGTGGGATTCATGCCAAGAGGCCTTGAAGCAGAGCATAGAGGATAACCCTCTGATCTCTCTATTCCATGCACACGTGCGCGCGCACCAGTGGAGTGACGCGCATGCGCTTACTTTTACTAACAGTCTATTTGCATGCAGAAAGCAACCATGTATCATGATATGACATATACTATTCACATGTCATGATGAAAACTTCCGTGAAACAAAAAAAAGCCTCAAGAGGAAAAAATGCCGAAAATGTCTGTCGGGACCAGCTTCTCCAGTACGACGAGAAAGACGGTGGTGACAGTCTTGGCGTACTGGGTCATGGCCTGAGGGAAGTGGTATGCCACCACTGTCAGGGTCATGAAAGCTGAAGCATAGGACACCGGTAAATACCATGAAGAAGGGAGTGTCACGCTGCGGGAACACGGACACCTCGTGGTAGTCGGGAAGCAGCTGGCGATCGACGGACTCGGCGTGTGCGGGATAGGCATGGAAGATGTGGCCTCTCTCTAGCGGGAACGGGATGCGACGGAACGTGCCCTCCCAGGTTGATCCCAGGAGAGAGAGCGCTCCTTCAACTCTCTTCCAGTGGTGAATGTGGTGGAAGGCGTAGGCCACCGCTTCGCTGTCGGCCCTCTTACACACGTGCTCTGGCGGTAGGACGAGACTCTTTAACTCCAGAAGGTATTTCGGGACGTGGGGGTTCAGCTCGACTGCTCGGTGGATGGCCTCCACGGCCACCAACTCTGCCGAATTAAGCGAGCGACGGGACACGGTCTCGGGGCAAAACTTCTCTCCCACTGCCTTGGCCTTGAGCAGGGCGATGGTATAGCACATGCTCGTCGACTTTATCAGACTCAGTTCCTCCTGTTTTGCCAAAAACTGCGAGACTTCAGAGTAGCTCTGCATCTCCAGCAGACACTCGATGAGGTTCTCCTGTACGTTTGCCATCACCACGACGTGGTCGTCCTTTAGCAGATCCCTATATAGCTTTATGGCCTCCTTGAACTTGCCAAGTTTCCTGTTGCAGTAGGCCAGACGGAGCTTGCAGTAGGCGCAGAGGTTGGCGTTTCGCTCGTGGATCGGTTTGTACATGGAGTCCTGATGCGAGAGCGCTGTGGTGTGTTTGTAGGCCACCTCTGACGCCCGCATTGCCTGACGAAATAGTTCCTCCGATTCCGTGATGGTCGCCGCTTGTTCCTCTGCCAGAAGCACAAGTGCCGCCGAACACTGGGGATTCATTTCGAGGACCTTGTGTGCTGTTGTCACTCTCTGCATTCTGTCAGGCTCCTTCCAGACTGAGGCCATCAACAGGTCCGCCGGATCGTCTTCCAACTTGGCCCCCTCATTGGTGAAGAAGGCCTGGTACTCTAGCATGGTGAGGCTCATGTCATAGTCCGTCAGAGGCTCCCTCGAAGTCTGCTCCTTATAGCGGTGGTACTCTGCTCCGCGGAACAGAACGAGAGAGTTGCGGAACGGTTTAGCGTCCGTCGCCTTCTTGGCTTTGCTGTCGTTCTCCTTGCTCTTGGAGCTGCCGAGGAACGGGAAGATGTGGAGGACCACGGAAACGACGCGGTCCACGATGGACATCCCGAAATAGGTGTAGTGGAGCCATTCCAGAAACATCATGACGCCTGAGAGGAAACTCGAGGTTCCTGTGAGCACTACGTAAAACTGCGAGGTAGTGTTGTTGAAGAAAGTGTCCAGGGACTCCATGACGCGTGCGTCTATCCCCTGCACCCCCGGGAAAGCTAGTAGACTCGGCGTATCCACGGCGTCTGTTTCCCTCCCGAACTTTGAACCTGCGACGCGTGGAACAAAGCACAGTGTTTGTTCTTTTAAACGCACCCCCCGCATCCGACGATCTGATTGGCTAGTTTTGAAAATTTAAAATGATGCGCGTCAATAAGAGTTGAAGGGGCCAGAGACTGAGGCAGGACTACTCTTTCTTCCAGCGTAGTAGCCATGCCCAACTCACGACGAAGGAAGAAACAGGTCGAAGCTTCGCGACGTCAGCTCGAAAAGAATCGTCGGAAATTGAGCATAAGACGCGCGGAAGAGAAAGAAAACCGGGGCTCTGCACCCAGCGATTCGTCAGATCAGGCAGTGGCCAGGGATGAGTCGGAGTCGAATAAGAGCAGCTGGTGGGAATGGTGTACTTCGGGAGTCTCTCAGGTGAGAGGTTGGACATCAGAGTTGCATGGGGAGGGCGAAACCTTTGTCATACATATCCTAATATGCTTCTCGGTAGACCTTGAAATATGACCCCCAAAAACAATCTTTGTAGGTGAGACTTTCCTCTTTACTCTGCACAGAGTATTGAAATAGCCAAAGACGCGGTGTTCCCCACGCGAGTGCTGCGACGACAGCTGACAGTGGCCCAGAAGAGACTGCGAGACATGCAGGATGAGCTGGAGCTGGTGAGGGAACAAGAGGCCAGGGAGAAGAAGAGGAGGAAGAGGAAGAGATACATGGTGAGTCTCACACACTAAAACATTCGTATGCAAGCGACAAGTTTGCTTTATAATATGTGCCATTTTTTTGTCGTATCACGTGCCAATAGTTCTTCAAATGGATAATTCCATCGAGTTAGAGGCCCTGTAAACCAAATGTGGTGTTTTGGTCTACTATGTGTAATGGAAATGCATACATAAGTGCTGGCACTTTTCTCCTCCTCAGTCACTGGGCGAAGATGCAGTTGTAGGTGTACCAGCCAATATTGCTCCCCCTCCCCCTCCACCTCCTCCCCCTCCCCCTCCCCCACCCCCTCCTCCGCCTCCCTCCCTGTCATCTTCAATCAAAATCCGCATCAGGAAACCCAAGCCACCAGTAAGAAACCTTTGAAACTCTACAACAGTTGGGACACCACATTTCATATATAATGTACCCATCTTACGATTTCAAAAAGCAGGACCCTGATTGATTATTATGGTTCATGTGCCTGCCTCTTCTGTATTCATTAGCATAAAATTATACCCTTAAAGGAACCAATTGCTCTCTTCTCCTATCGTATGTCCACTCTCTAGCTGCACCTTATCATGTTTCGGGCACCCTCTTCCCCTATCATATTGTACACTCTCTACCTGCTGACTATTTGCAGGGTCTCCAAAAGGCTGACGAGGAGAGGCAGCCAGTCATAACTCTAGCCGACATCAAGGGTGTCCGCTTACGGAGCAGCAAGCCACGCCCCCCACACCAAGTCAAGGTATATACACTACAGATACAGTGGATGAGAGGGGTACATATATAACTATGTTATTCAATGATAGATGTACTCATTATTGTATGCCTGTTTTCTGCTTGTGCTATGTTTTGGTGTGTCTGTATACACTGGGTGTTTACTTCCTCAGAAAGAAGCTGGTGGAGAGTTCAAATTGGTCCACAGAAAACTGAAGAGTGTAGGAAATGCCAGGTATGTATGTATACTTTTCTGTTCGTCATCCCACGGAATGATACCGTGTCTGTATGTCGGTCTATATACACTTGTAGGTGGTTACACACTACAGTTGTATTAGAAACTCTAACCAAAAGACACGGGCTGTACAGGACATTTGTTTCCCTTTCGTATTCTACCTCCAAATAAGCACGGTCCCTCTGTGGAAATTCAACTGTATGTACGTATGTACACTAGGCTTGTGTTGTATGAGAGTCTTCTGGTGTCATTCTCCCATGAAGGAGTCCTGGAGGGACGGTGAGGAGGAGGAGGATGAGTCTGGACACTGGTGAAGGACCCACTCCAATGCTCACTAGAGCCTTGAAACGAAAGTTCAAGGTCAGTCGTGTATAATATCTACATACACTGTATTGCGCTAGTGCTTTATGCACTCATGCGCTATATTATATATAAGTGCTTTATGCACTCATGCGCTATATATAATATATAAGTGCTTTATGCACTCATTAATGTTTTCGTGTATTGGTTAATAATAGGCAACGGCTCTAACACTTGAATATACAGTGAACTATTGATGTTTGTATGGTTCTGAACGTGAGCGTTTAACTTTCTTCCGTCCTGATAATATATGGTACATGACTGACTTTTGTGTGGTTGTGCGCATGTATATAGACATCAGAGTCACAGTGTATATACGTTGCAGTGCCCAGACAGGACAGCATGAGTCCTGTAAGGGTGAATGCTGTCCTGTCTGGGTACTGCAACAGATTTGTTGGATATCCCTAGGCAAATGACATGCAGGAACCCTGCTTGCACATGTAGGATTGTATAGGCTGATAAAATTCCCCAGTACCTAGCTTCATACATGTCTGTTGCCTAGGGATATCCAACAGCTAGTGTTACATACCTGCTGCTGTATTAGGACCTGTACATTGATTTGGTACATTCCTCATTTACACCACAAACAGACAGGGTGAATATACATACAGAGTTTAAGTTTATTTTGAGTCTGTGTGCAAAAATCCATATCGTGTTACATTTGAACTGTTAAGCGTGTTTTGCACTAATGAGTAGTGTTGCAGTGTCATTTAGCACTCACACTGTGGCTAAGTGTAATATAAGAAAAGAGTGGGTAAACCACTCTGCTGTCTTCTCTGGTTCCTGCACACAGACGGCCTACCCCCTGTCACCAATCAAGTCCCTCACACCGAGCCCCACAGTCTCCCCTCTCCCTCCCTCCCCTCCTCCGCCCTCCGAACTGCTGCAAGCCGCATCGGAGAGGAGCAGCGACTTCCCGCTTCACTCTCACACCCCCAGCTCCTTCGTCTCTCCCAGCTCTCTCCCCTCCCCTCCTCCGCCCTCTCCCCCCTCCCAACTACTTCCAGCTGCTCCATCGAACATCACTCAGCCCCTCTCCCTCTCCCCCAATTCGATCCTCGAGATAAGAGAAGTCTGAATTTTCAACATGGATACATGTCAACCATCGGTTCATTAATTATATGGACCTGCCAACAATAACTGTTGTTTACGTTTTTCTGTTCCGCTTGCTGGGTGCGCTATTTTTGATGTTTAAATTTTCATGGTTGTCTGTAATAATATGACACAACATCCAGACAATGCGGTAATATTAAAATGAATTCTGTTTTGCCTACAGTTAAGTATGTATACTGTGAATGAGACAGGGATAAAAATAGATAATATTATTGCGGCTTGTGTGATTGAATTGTCATACAGTGGATTCTTGTCCCTCGTAGTAGGCCATGAGGTTTATTGCAGTCTGGACGTGGTTTTCAGAAGTCCTGTACATGGAGGATCTGCAATGCTTCGAGACGTCTCTCTCGTTCACCATAGCTTCCTTTGAGTTCGTCAGCCTCCTTGGTAAGGTCCAAACTGGACTCCCTTCCCTGCTTCCTCCAGCCACTATAGAGCTTGTCAGCTTTGTTGGGGTCCATCTTGGACTTTCTTCTCTCTCTTCCCCGGCCACTATAGAGCTTGTCAGCTTTGTTGGGGTCCATCTTGGACTTTCTTCTTTCCCTTCCCCAGCCACTATAGAGCCTGTCAGCTTTGTTGGACTTTCTTCTCTCCCGGCCATTATATCGTCCTTTGAACTTGTCTGCTTTGTCGGTAATGTCCATTCAGGACTCCCTTCTCTTCCTCCTCCAGCCTCGCTCACCCCTGCAACACCTCCCGCTCTCCTGGCCTGCAGGGTATAGTAATTCCTCTCCATTTCTACACTGGTAATAGAGGAGTACTGCTCTTGCTCGAAGCTGGTCCTCCCAAGTGTGTTTGAAGCGTAGCTCCCTCTCCGTGACCCTGTTCTCGATCGAGGTCTCACCAGGATGACTGGGTCAAGAGACGGTGTGGAGGTGTACGATGCAGTGGAGGCATACCTGCGAAGTCTCGGACGGCTCCCACCGATGTCTGCAAGGCCGTCATTTGCAGGCGGGAGAATGCCTGACCCACCGGCACTTATCTGGGTTTCGAGGGTCCTTGTGGTCGAGGCTGTTGTCTGTCGCGGTAGACTGTGTGTGCTGAGACTCAGCTGCTTGTGAGTCTTGCGGACCGGCCGTTTGGTGATGGAGGACGGCGAGTCTCTCGCTGGAACCTCACTCGTGATATCGGCTCTGGGTCGATGTCCAAGACTGGTACCGGTGTCCGTAGCACCACTGGTCTGGAGTACGACGGGGGACTCGGAACGTGTGTGTCCGTGAATGTGACCAGAGCCTGGAACTGGTCTTGGGGTTGAGACTACTGGCCCCTGGCCCACAGTGGTGGGAGGCTGGCCACACTGGGCCAGAGCAGGGCCTGGCAGACTGGCTGTCAGGTTGAGTGACGACATCACGTCTCCCGTAAGACCACTGCAGTGGAAATAAAAAAATGTAGACCGAATGAATCAGCTTTAAGTCGATTCAAGGGAGGTATGTAAATGCAAGGTGAGTGCCATGCAAAACAGAGCAAACTACACCCACAGGACAACAAAAAGAGCTTTCTTACACCAAAGGCTTTAAGTGTGAGCAATAACAACATTAAGCGTCTACAACATTGAGTTGGGTGTAAATTAATAATGTATTCCCAAATGAGTCATAGAAAAGCATGCTTGCCTGTTGGTGTGTGTGTGTGCGTGAGATCTATCTGCTCTATATAGTATGGAGCTGTTTGTGTGGGATATGGAATCAACAGCAGCTCACCACCTTTGCTCCTGATGTGTGTACATGTAGTTGATCTGGCTAATCTTACTACACTAAGTCACTGCCCACGTCAATTTGGCCAAATGATAATTGAGGTACAAGTACACAGGAGACTCCCGGCTCCCACAGGTGAGTAATCTGGTTCGTAAGAACTCACTTCACGCCGTTAGTAGAGGTGAGAGTCCAGCTACTGCCCCCATCTGGTTCCTCCAACAGTAGCTTAGTGGAGCTGGTACGACCCCTGACCTTGCGTTTGGCCATCCACTGACTCCTTATTGCACTACGTACGTAGATTTTATAAAGTGTGTGTGTGTGTGTGTGTGTGTGTGTGAGAGAGAGAGAACAGCTAAAGTTGTGAATTCGCCAAAAACTGCTGCACATTGCATGTGTGTTTCTATTGCTGGTGTGACTTAACTCTGTGCAACATAATACTCACTACGTCATTAACCACTTTGTAACTCAGTTCCATACAACTAAAATCGAAACTCTTGGAAATATTCATTTGGTTATTCCCATGAGTTGTGCAGGCAACTATTCATGTGCTGTGGAGCTACATACAGCCAGTGTCAGGTTACAATGGATACATGTGCATGTACTGTCCCACCTCTCCCTGGCTGTGGTCTCAGTGGCTGTCTCCGTGACTCCAGTTCCCTCCCTCCCCACTTCCTCCCCCTCCCCCTCCTCCTCCTCTCCTCCTGCACCCACTTCCTCTATGGCTGGTCTGTGGGGCACCACAACACAATGCGTTACATCAACTGCTGCCCAAGTGGACGAGGGACTAACAGTCCTATAATTATAGCAACATCTGGGGCATAAGCCAGAATTCAGGTTTCTCAGATCACAAAACACACCACTTGCACAGAAAACCCAAGGAATTCAATGCAGTGGAGTTGTTTGTGTCGGTTCATGAAAAAACATAATAGCTACATTTCATGACACACAAGCTTACAGTTTCGGTCGATCCTGGGTATAGGTATTACTGTGGCTGCCACTGGAGAAGAGAGAGTGCAGAAGATTTGATATCAGGCGAAAGAAGCTTTTCAGGCTTATGAGTTGTGTGCAAACAATGTGTTAGGGAAGCTCACTTGTGTTGCTGCGACGTCGTTCCGTTGCGTTTAGTGGTTGATTCGATGACATGTACTGTCTCCACTTGCCAGCTCTGGACATTATAAAGGAGAAGGGGGTACGCAGAGAGAGAGAGGAGAGAGGGGGGAGAGGGGGAGGATGGGGAGAAGGAGGTAAAGAGGATAAGGAATGAGAGAATGTGAAAAAGGAACCTGCCACATGTACCGTAAAGTCATAAGGTAAACACTAGTGTGGGAATCTATGTAAAATGAAAGTGAGACTATTTTCTACAAGAGTTTCCATGTCAGATATGTGTGCACATTACACGGAACTGAACACGACTCTCTCCCACCACCTGCTGGTATCCAGCTGCCATGGCGACAGCCATCTCACCCCTGCAAACCTTATTCAAATGGCATTCTCCGATATCCATCACCCCAACACTAACTCCGTGTCTCGCCCCATGTGTGGTAGGAGTTTGGGTGGGTACTGCATTGTCACCCCAAGACTTCTTCTATTACTATTCCCAAGCTGTCAGCATAATTATATGCCATACGAAGACATCTCACTATTTACCCGTGAAGACACTGAGCTACAGGTAGACTTGTCACTATTGATCCATGAACCATTACAGACATCTCCTGTTTTCAAGGAAACATGGTATACTAATCACTGCTATTGGAAGCCAATCTGTTAGGGTGAACAAGTGTCAGAGTAAACAAGCCATGTGTACTCAGGCTGCAAAATTTCTCAGAATTTGGCATAACTTTCATGCTGTTTTGTATGTCGCAACGTATGTTTCCTTCTTGATCCACAAATGGTGTGTGAATATCGGATAATTATTACTGTGCTGCATAACAAGGGCTGTCCTTTCCCTTCCGGTTAATTATGCTCTCTTAATTAATTTCCAACATGGATGTAATTATTTCGTAATGGGTACATTACAGCTCTTGATTTTGGTCATGTGTCATTAAGTGGTCAACCTACACCACGCACTCCAATCGCACTCCAATCCTTTGATCAGTATATACACGTACCATAGAGACTGTTGTGATGTGGAACATACTACTATAGCCTTGTTAATACACATATTCTATCTGGATGCCTATGGCAAGCAAGGTACAGATTGGACATCCACACATTTATATCCAACAACATTACACAGGAATGAAGATTATACGTAGGGTATCATACCAATAGTGTATCCATACCTGCCTCCAGGAACCAAGTCAGTGCTGTCTCTGATCCCCCTTGCGGTTCCTCTCAAGTCATTCAGTTCATACTGGATCTTGCCCTGTGCCGGGCTGGAGAACTTAGAGGAAAGGTCTGGCGACCTACACTGCTTCTTGCTGCAAACAACACAGACACAGAGAGGAGAGAGAGCTAGAGAGTGGGAGGGGGTAGATAGAGTTTCCCAGCACCCAAGTTGTATCCAGTGATAGAAGTAAAGTGTGAAATATTTGCAAGTTTCGTGGGTTTGGAAGATGAATTATGAGTTTGAAAAGTGGGTTTTAAGCCACCGAATCGCCACATTTTATATTTCAGGATTGCAAAATTTGGCCAAAACGAAGTGTTGTTTATGCCGAGATTAACCATAAACGTTATTCATTGTCAGGTGGCAGAAATTCTTGCATGAATAATGGATCCCATATCCGTGTTTCCGCTTGTATTAGTACAAACAGCTCACATATACAGTGTGCGCGACACTATGGCAAGTGTTAATTCCACCTGTTCACTGGACCTGTCTGAAAATATGCAGCACTGATAGTGTAGTATGTAGATACCTATGTACTTGCATGTATAGACAGCACACTATACGTAAGCAGATGTGCTAGTCCATAGGTTTTCTATGGGCCCTAAATGTGCGTGCATACACTACAAAGAGCTACCGTGTAAGATACCGGCTTTGGTGGCTGAGAGTAAGCGGCACTCTGGTAGGCTCGGCAAATGACCCAGTTCATCGCTACAATAGATCACAGGGCACGGCTACTCAGTGGCTCAGTCCCTGGACTAACACACCTGCCTTTGAACACATGTTGCAACACATACATCATACGTATGTATGGATGGAGTACAGCACGGGGCCAAATAAGGCTAGTCAGAGGTACGCCCAGGCCTTGCCATATCAGGCTGCATAAATATGGTGGCTTATGTACCTACATGCAACTAGACAAAGGCGTATGAATATGTACTAGCAAGCCTAAGAAGTTACACCAGATGCTATAGCTACATACATAAAGGTAACAGAATTGCAGTCAGTGCACACTGCATGCCTTTTTTAGCCACCTGCTATTGTTAACACCAGAGACATGGTATGACAAGCAGGGCGTGGGGTGACATGGTGTTCAGAGACACAGAAAAATGCTCAACAAGGGTGTGTGTCTATCTATACGCAGCTCTTCCTTTGGACTTGTAGATTTTCTCGGGAGAAAGGCATGGTAGCTGAGCCATGTAAGCCAACTGAGGATTGTTACGTCCTTTTGCAGTGTGGGAATGAGTCACAGAACATTAGTTCCAGGCCAGTCCCACCTGTCGGCATGTGCAGGGAGGAGGGGCCACTGCTTGCCAACCTCACACACTCCCTCTCTTCACACCCACACCTCACTCCAACACCACCAAAGGCAGGGAACTCCCTAGTACTTAAAACACACTATAACAGCTACTGTATACAGTACATAAGTGTGCTGAGTTGAGTATGCAGCAACGTAATGTGGTTACCTTCAGGACCAAAATGGACAGTGTATCTATCTCTGGAAGATGCTTTGGAACACATTATCTCACAGATTAAGGCTACTTTTCATGTCTCCTTCATGTTCTGTTGTCTCAGTACCCAATCATCTAAGTGCCCCCTGCTCTACAATAGAAGCACTACTTTGTACACAGTTTCCCTCAGTCTCTATACACAAACACTCTGCAATGGCATGACAGATGCTTAGGGCTCCAAGCCAACTCCATTAGGATATGGCAAATGGACCAAAAGAGCCTGATCGCCCCCCACAGTCGCTCCCTCAGGGAGACTCTAATGAATTTCCATGTTCCAGAGCATACCGCAGCCGGTTCCTTTCACCACAAGTCATTGATGACACTAGAGGCCATGTTCGATAAATTACAGTGCCAAGTGTTCATGGAGCTCCCCATTAGGAAGTATACACGATACTAACACACATACGATAATGCACATACTGCAGGTTCTTAGCATAAGGATGGTATGTAGGATCTTTGTGTGATTGGTATATATAGACTCTTGCTCAAAAAGCTGCAATAAATGGAGCAGAATTGAGCTATAGCACGGACACTGCTTGTCGCCTCTAATTGATACATGCGCCCCTACATTATAGTGACCTAATTTTCTTGTGGGAGATTTCCAAGAAGCCATAGTAAGCCCCCAGACACCCTATAAAGGCACATTGGACACAGAAGCACACAGCTACTCATGAAATCCCACACATAGCAACAAAGGTGTGCATGCGCGGGGTTTATACCAGGCCAGCAAACAACACCGAAATATGTAAAGGCAGTGCTGTTCAACCTGCTGGGGCAAAGTCGTATAGGTAACTTGTTATCCTCAATTGCATTCATCAGCAGCTACCAATAATTAAGTTTGTTGTTATAGTACACCACTCCCCCTGCCTATCAGAACAAGTATTCATGATATTGGATATCATCATTGTTCAACGCCTCAGTATACCACTGGGAGCAGTCAGACTTGAACAGATGTCAGAAATCTAATTATGGCGAGGTAAAAATTTGGGTGGGATTTTTCATATGCACGAGGAGGGATGGTTTTGCTGGTATTTATTACGTGATGATGTAATGCAATAGAGCATGATTATTTTTACTCACAGATGAGGTGAATATATTTGACATAGGCACACAGTTTAGTTAGCCACACAGAACAAACTAAGCACTGGATGTTGCTCAAATGATATATGCTTCAACTTCAATTGACACCCTTAACACTCATTATCTTGTGCTGAGCCTTAGCTGCACACTGTGTAGCAGAAAGAATGATGGCAAACAGCGATGTGCTGTTTTGCCTCTTGCAAACCCAGCTATACCCGACATGAAAGCCAAAGTAGCCTAAATACTCTTTGCAAACAGAGCTGAAAGTGAACACAAACAGACACCAGATCCAACTGACGTGAACACAAGATCATAGACCAGAGTAGCTGCGAATTGCAGCACCACGTCGGACACCTAGTGACTAGCTAACTGACTGACTGACTGACTGACTTACTAGAGGATGCGGCAGATGACGACGGAGCACGCCGCAGTGATGCTGAAGTAGACTCCGGCAATGGAGGCCAGAATGATGATGGCCGTCGAGTCTGACAACTCCAGCGCTGCCGCCATCAGACAGTCCGCAACTCCAGATCCTGTACTCTGTGGGGAACACGAGCGCAGTAAAATTAGCTATGCAGTTCAGAGTACTATACATCGGTTGTTACTGCAGCTTGGCTGCAATTGGTCATCGACTAACCTGGACAAGTTGTCGGTTCAGTTGTCACAGCAGAAAAAACGTGTGTTTCAGGGGTCCGCCAGCCTAGCGAGGTCGTCGCTACTACCCTCTGAAGTGAGTTCTGCTGAGATCATTCATTGACAGCTCAAGTGGAGGCGTGGCTCTAGCTAGCTAGCTGCGCGTCGTGTGGTGTGCGCACGCGCACGCAGTCTCTAGTTCGATAAGTTTGTGCGCATGCGCATACACGTGGAGCCAAGTGATGATCATGGCAGAACTGGACGAGCTGTGTGAGTTCCTGTCGCCCTCCGCTCGCCTGGATCTGAGGTCCTCTGCGCTAGACTATGTCCTGGGACTCACTGGATCATCGGAGGGTCTTGCACTCCTCGGGAAACACACGAGACTCCTGCAGCGACTGCTGGAGCTAGCTGGAGACTCGAGCCAACCGGTGTTGTGCCGAGATTCTCACCTAGCGCTGCTGAACGCCTCTGCAGACGCCGAGCTGGCCGAGAGTCTGGTGAGACTGGACGCCGCCCCTCGTCTGTTGGAAAGATTGGTCGATTCTAAGTGGAAGGAGGCGGACAAGATCTGCATGACTCTTTCCAACCTGACCCGCGGGGAGAGCGGCTCGTCAGCCGTGTCCCGGGCACTTGCAGAGAGTGGCGGTTGCAGTGTCTCTCTCTACAATCTCGTGGATATCTTTGGGAGGGTGGGCTACAGTAAGCACGCCAACTATGACTACCTGGCCACCGTCTTCTCTAACATATCCCGACTGGGGCTGGTGAGGAAGATGTTTCTCAACAGAGACAAGTGCATCGTGCCTCGTCTCCTGCACTACACTCAGAGCAGCTCCCTGACCAGGAGAGGAGGCATAATTGGACTCCTCAGAAACCTCTGCTTTCAAGTTGGTACGCATAGAGTGGTACACAATAGATATAGTTGTGAAATTTGAAGATCCATTTGTTTGTCCATTTGCAATGGTTTGGCAAAGATCTCCTCTTCAATAAGCTATGGCCCTGAAGTCATTAGTAAAACCATAATGGTGTGTACATATGACGAGTGAATGTCGTGCATGTGATCATTCCACCACAATATATGTGAGTTTTCCTTGGTATATATAGTAGAGTAGCTATTCCATTCTCCTGCCGAGTTAGTCTGGTTCCCTGTTTGCAGAGAGTCACGAGTGGCTGCTGGGAGAAGAGGTGGACATCCTGCCGTCTCTCCTCCTCCCTCTGGCTGGGCCCGAGGAGTTGTCTGAGGACGAGGCTGAGAGGCTGCCCATCGACCTCCAGTATCTCCCTAACGACAAGACCAGGGAGGAGGACCCTGACATTAGGAAGATGCTTCTTGAAGCATTAACAAAAGCAAGTTCAAAGATTTTCTTGTACTTGGCCTATGTGACTATTTTGAGCATGTCAGAAGTGTATGTGTGTACGTAGAACCTCTGATAAAGACATGACATTCAGTAAGGACATTTGGTCAAACCTCCGATAAATGACATTCCAAGTAAAGGACAAAATGCCTGGTCCCAAGCGTCTCCTTTACTCGGAGGTTCCACTGTATAACCACACACAGCTCTGCTCGACGCAGCTAGGGAGGAGCTACCTGCGAGACAAACAAGTCTATCTCATCCTCCGTGCCCTGGACTCCTGGGAGAAGGACGAGGGAGTGAGACGCTGCTGCCTGGAGCTAATCAGCATCCTCATTGGGGAGGAGCCTGAGCCAGGTATGAGGGACCTGGACAAGGTGGCAATCCCGTCAGAGATGAGCCGGCAACTGGATAGACTCGGGGAGACTGGGGGAGCGGTGGACAGTGTTGCAAGTCAGAGTGGGGGTAGTTTAGTGAGTTCAGAAGTAGCCAAGAGTTAGAGCTATAATTATAGTGTGTGTGTTTTGTTGTAAAATTTTCGCGACTCCACATGCACCTGCAAAGTTGCTGTGTTAGTGAAAGTGGTTTATGAATGTTGACGGGGTAAAATAATAATTTGGGTGATAATAATTATTGTTAATACTGATGAGGCCTTTGCTTCAATAATACGTAATCTATCAGAGACACTCCAAGTACAAGAAATGCCTGCAATTAAGAGGAACTTGTGTTAGAATGGCTGCCTGTTTAAAGACAAACTTACATGCATTATTATTGCTTCACCATACATCTGTGCAGGAAACAAAAATTGTTAGTGAAATTTTTAGCGAATAGCTACATACATGCTAACCAAATTTCCAGTAGGAAAATCTGTAATGTATGTAAGTATACCACTAAGAAGAACTCCCAGAAATGACCTGTGTTTGTAAAATAATAATCTCGTGAGTTTTATCTGGGTCAGCTCCTCACCCAAATGCCTGAGAAAAAGTTGAAATCCCAGACACTGCAGCGATTCTTGATTCTCTTTTGCATAAAGTGTCCTATAACAGGAAGAGTATTATACAACGTGACAGTCAATCATATGGGGAAGGTTACTGTGCTTGCTGCAGGAGGTCTGAATATGTGGGCACATCAGCAAAGACTTGTTCCCCATCCTAACAGAACAAGGGCAATGATGATTGTCCACCGGCGACTATACTATATAGCAGGATTCACATGTAAAACAGCACTGTAGATAGATTTGGTGCTCTCTAACTAACGGTATAGGAGACAGTGTGTTCAATCCTATAATCACGAGTGAAGCTCCACAAATGAATAGTCCGGTTATTATGATCTTCTATAAGTCAGCTTCCGATTAATCGGTGTATATAGGATAGTGGCATGCCAAAAATCAAACTCACATATTTGTCGGAGAGCTGGCCAGCTACAATTGTGCCCAGCACATAGAACACTGACACTACTGCAAAGTCTATTCCTACCTCCACCAGGGTCACACCAATCTGAGTGGAAACAAATCAAAGGAAAGGTGTAGTAAATTCCAAAATCCTTCACGATGATAGTGGCTTGCTGAGAACATAAGGAGTTTTTTTGAACATTATAAAGTATGATGATCAGTGCATGACTATATAGCTACTCAATACCTAACCTCGCGCACCAAATAAACACCAAGTGCTGTATTCTGGAATGCTAATGAGCCATACACCACCACGTCGGAGATTTCTATCGAAATTGACAGTATTATAGCTTAAATGAAACTTGGACTGACTCACGGATCATAGTGAAGCCGAGGTGACTGAGCAGCTTGATAACAATCTTAAGTGGAAGAACTTTAGAGGAAGAACCTATTTTCTGCCATTCAAGGTATGTTCAGACCAGTGGGCTTTCGTGTTTAGTTGTCCTATAGTTACTGTAGGTTGAAATAATTATTATCACTGCTCTTATCCTATGGTTGTTTCAACACACCCAGGGCATGAGCTGATGTAGCTTTGCATGTGAATCCAACAATTACAGGTAGGTCAGTATTTACCTCAATAGGGAAGAAGGAGCCGACGAGGGAGTATGCCAATGATACAAAGAATGTCATTGTCAACAACAGAACAGCAACTAGAAACCTTCTCCGTTTTACCCAAGGATGACCAAGTTCTTCCCTAGCTTCGTCCTCCTCCGTAAAACCAATCAGCGCGCCGTCCGCATGTCTATCCGCAGTTCGGACGCATCGAAGAAGTGCAAATATCTCTGAGGCCATTGGTTTACCGAGGACTTGGTATATAGTCTCGTCTGGCGCAAGCTTCTGGTGGGAACGCCTTCGCTGCGCATGCGCAAATCTCTTGTGAACAAGCTGTTTATAATACGTGGACAGTCACGTAATAGGAGCCATTGTAACAATGGCTTTGTGGCAATTAAAGAACCTTTGTGGTCAAAAGAGCAAGTAATGCCTTTGTTACATTCTACAGCATCTTTGTGCTTCAGTTGTGCCTCCCTTTAACTTGAAAAAATGAATGAAGATGACAATATATTACTATCAGGATTTTAGCTTCAAGAATAAGTGATCTATCAGAGATACTCCAAGTACAAGGAATGCCTACACAAAGAAAAGCACAGCATGTTTATTAACAGCTACAACTGTAAGACAAAAACATACGTGCATTGTTATTACTTCACCGAATATCTGTGCAGGAAACAAATTATTGACAGATACATATTATATAGCACACAGTATTTTGTTGCGAGCTAACCAGAGATGCAGTGGTGAATTCTGTGAAGTATGTGAGAAAACCACCCAGTATGGCTCCCAAAAATGACCTGCATTTGATAAAGTATACTAAGTATATACCCTATGCATCTTCCGTGAAGTTTCCTCACCCAAATGCCTGAGAAAAAGCTGTAATCCCAGAAACTGCAGCAATCAGAGATTCTTGATTTTCTTTTGCGTAAAGTGTCCTGTAAAAAAGTACAACATTATCCTCTCAGACCGTCAGACATAATGTATGAAGATATTCACTGTGCTTGCTGCAGGAGGTCTGAATATGTTGGCACATCAGCAAGAGCTGCTCCACATCCTACCAGAGCCAGAGCAATGAGAATTGTCCACTGTGGACTGTAGCAAGATTTTAAATAAAACAGGTATTGTGCTGCTCAAACGAACGGTATAGGAGGCAACTGATTCAATCCCAAAACCATGAGTGAAGCTCCACAAATGAATAGTCCAGTTATTATGAGTGTTCTTGGTCCCTGAAAAGTCAGGTTCTTGTAACTTAGTGGCAAATTGCAACTGAAACTCACAAATTTGTCAGAGAGCCAACCAGCTACAACAGTGATCAGTGTGTAGCTCACAGCTATTACTGCAAAATATATCCCTATCTCCAACAGGTTCAAACCAATCTGTGAATGAGTGGAGACTCAGAATGGTAGGGGATTTCCGAAGACCTAATGATTCCTTTAAGGCAAGGTAAGTGTGTATCAATAAACAACACAACTGCACCAAAGACGTTTTTGAGCTGCCCTATAGGTGGGACCCGAACCCACAACTCTGTTCTCTAGCCAGGGAAGCTCAGCAGGCTGTGCTCAAAGTCGGGGCAAACCCATCATAAAACACTGTGCTATGGCACACTTCTCTGGCAATTAATAATACCTCATTCATCAGATACACACCAAGTGCTGCACCTTGGAATGTCAGTGAACCATATCCCACTATATCTGCAATTTCTGCAGAAAGTATAGCTTTGGTATCCTTACATATACATACACACTTCATTATACACCACAATTATAATTTAGCTGACTCACGAATCATGGAGAAGCTAAGGTGACTAAGAAGCTTTATGACAATCTGAAATGGAAGGACCTTGGAAGAAGTACCTACACAAGTGTGTATAATAACATTTAAAACAAAATAATAGTTCTAACTTGTTTCTTTCAGTAGCAGGAATGTTACTGGAGCAAGGCAGAGAAGAATTCCCCCGACGATCCAGAATGGAGCACTGTACCCAGCAGCCTACAGTGTCACAGATTCAGAAAGGAGCGACAAAAACATGGTATGTATTAGGCTGCATCTTACAACAACAAGTATGCTGCCAAGTGGAGGGCCAGCAGTATACCCCAGTCCAAGTGCTCCAAATATCAGTCCCTGTCTCAGGAGTGGAAAATTGAGGATGGTTGCACTCTATGTAAGTTATACTCACTGTGAGTGTTCCGACACGAGATGGGAAGAGAACTGGTATAAGAGCAAAGGTGGTCGTGTTAGACATTGCCCAGCCAACTCCTTCTGTTACCCTCAGAAGTATACCATACACCACAAATGATGTGGATGAAGGCATGTAAGCCAGGAACCTAACAATCAATAATCAATAATCACAACATTTTTATTGCCTAAAGTGTTTGACGTCTTACGCCATGAGAAAAAAAGCTCCTCCAACCAGAACCTGTCCAGATACAAGAATCATCTTTATGCCCAACTTGGGGAGCTGATACGTAATTATGCAGACTCTGTCATAAAGAAGAGTGATTCATGGACTCACAAAGTATCCAATGACTGGAGATAAGGTAGCCAGACAGAGTGGAGAGACTCCTATTATTACTGCAGTGGTGATAGAATTGCTCCCCATCTCAGCTGCCTGAGGGTTTTATGGGTTCCAAATAATGTGCATCCCTAGGGTAACCTGATGAATCAACCGACTCTGAATGCATTACCATGGCTAAGCCGTGCCCACTAATTTGCAGAATACGCAGATGGCTAACTGGCCTTCCTTGTAGCCCTATAATTAGGTGGCTTCGCTCGCAGCACGCGAAGTCTATATAGTAGTTGGCTATGCTATGTGCTAACAGGCCACAGCGCGTAGCGTTGTTGGGACGCTCTTTCGAGCCTTTGACTTTCATGCATGAGCTCCTGTGGAAAGCCATCCTGTGAATCCCACTCCAGTCAAGTTGAATCAACTGAGTAAGCTGCATTATCATGGCAAAGCCGTGCCCGCTAATAAACAGACGGCCAACCGGTCTTTGGCCTTGTAATACGCCCTATAATTATGTGGCTTCGCTCGCTGCGAAGTCTACGTAACTAACAGCGGGCCACAGCGTTGTTGGGACGCTCCTTGACTGCCAGTCGCTTGACTGTGGAGCACCATCCCGTGAATCCCCATGATGACTGAGGTACCCCATCCAGCTACACGCACGACGTAGGGCCCTGCTAGCTAACCTCCCTACAATTATGCAATACCTCAATTGGGAAGAACGAGCCGACCATAGAATAGGCCGATGCTACAAAAAATGTGATCGTGGACAGCAGAGCAGCAATCAGAATATTTCTCCTCCACGTATAACTAGGTTCTTCCTCATTTCCGTCTTCCTCTGTAAGAGCCCTCAGCTCGAAGTCCGCATGTCTTGCTACAGGGGTATCTGCAGCTCTGACACATTGCTTACAGCGAAGAAAGGCAAAAATCTCTGAGGCCATTCTGAATCTGCATTTCATGGTAACTCACGCCTTTTAGCGGCGCACACCGCAGTAGCAGCATGCGCTGAGCGAGCCGAGCCAAAACGATTTAGGGCTGGTTAACCCTCGATGCGCATGCGCAGCGAGGGTTTATATTGAGACGCGTCGGGAAGCGCGCATGCTCACAATTGACGCGCGGCTTGATAAAATTTTTCTTGCTGATTGTTATTATGGGGACAGCAACAATAGATGAGATCATGGTGACTGCTTATGATTGTGAAATCTGTCAATCAGGGTTGCTCCTAACAGCAGAAATGCCTGCACAGAAAACAACAACAAAGCTAGTCACACAAAGTTCCACTCTGCGTAATACCTGTGCCCAAAGAACTTGTCCAAGTAGCTGTAGAGAAAGATGGCAGTAGAGATATATATTGAGGATGTATATCAATCAAATGGTGATGCGTACCACTGTAGAGGTCTGGAAGTCGGTGAACTGAGTCAGCGAAGCACCCAGTAGGGGACCAATGAACTCCCTGATATATAAACACCAAATGAGCACAACTCACTCACACAAAGCCACTCTAATATGCATGCTTCAGGGACAACGCTCAATCAGGTTTAGCTTATAAGCTACACGTAAGTATCATCACATAATTTATCTCCAGAAATGCCAATTACTAACGTTTTAGCACCAGTTCGTGACAACGTTTAAAGTGCCGAGAGCCTGGGGTGGAGAAGCCTCACCCGAGAGATAAGGTGGCAGAGGTGAGACCTGAGACAACTCCAGTCAGAACCTCTGTGTTTACCTCTGGATGCTGTGTCCTGTGAGACACACACACGCACACACACAGTTAAGTGCTCTCTTTGAAAGTGGGTTGTAATCTATACGTAGCTACTCACTTGGCAATTTTGAGGAGGTCGGAGTAACTGGGGATAAACGCAGGGGCCAGCCCCACTCCCATAAGCAGAGATGCAACAATTGTTAACCACAGTCGACTGTAGACAGATAATGCACAGTACAAGGGTGAAATACGACTCATGGATACATTAGCAATGCTCACGGTGTGGTAATAAAGGTGGCAGGTCCAATTAAAAAGAAAGACACTCCACTGATTAGGAATCCAGACACTATGAAACCTCTCGGTCCCTTCACAAGACACAACATACAGTCAAGGCACAGGTTTCGTATGTCTGGGTGCAAAACCTACAAATTTGTCAGCCAGAGCACCAAAGATAGCTGCAAGGATCATGTACATTGCTGGTGCACAGATGAACACCAGCCCAACTTGCAGCTCATCCAAACCAAACTGAGGAATAACAGTTTCAGAGCTAGTATTTCACTCAAACCAGGGGAGTAGTGTAAGAAGTCTGTAACAGCACTTAAAGGATTTACAGTTTTCATTTAGTTGCTACACTTTAGTTCCCATCTTCCTGATAAACTCATAAGGTATAAAACGAATGGCGCTTAACAACCAAAGAGAGACCTGTTTGTGGAGGAATGGCTGGAATGTGGGATTGAGAAACCCGAGTGCTGTGAGACAGATGACCTGACTTATCACTGCAGGGGCAGATGATATGAACAACGTAGAGAATAGCATCATCATCGTTGGAAAAGCTTACAGAGGAGGACAAATACAAAGTTGCCAGAGAGCCGGCGAATGACTCCGAAGGAAATGACTTTAGGCTGGCAACCTGCACGGAAGGAAGCACGCAGCTGACCATATTGTGATGAACAATCAGACATGCCAGCATACTTGTCTTCTTATAGAGAAGGAATGTAGGTGGGATTATGAGGAGTACGGTGGCACCAACGCTCACAAATGGAAGCATAAACCCTCCAACCTACGAGTGTAGAACCACACACATTCAACCAAACCTCACTACAGACAAGCCTCACAGTGTACAAGAGTCCTCCAATAGGTGGTCCCACTGCGAACCCTAGTCCACTCCCCACTTCAAACACTCCCTAGAGAAACCATTGAGTTAGTTACTAGACAGTAGAGGAGTACAAGGGAGTGACCATGACTAGACCAACGCGGCTTGGAAAGAGCACAGGTAGCAGTGTGTACATGCCAGTGAAGGCGAGAGAAGACCCAATACCCTCTGTCATTCTCAGCACCGTGGCAGCTACAATGAACAACCATCCGTCGGGCAAATCTTGCAGGAACCTACACACGTGGGTGAAAACACAATTGACCTGTCTGTTTTATATATACCTGTCTGCAACCATAGGGGTACAAGTTATTTCCTGTGTGGTTTAAAGTAGGAAGGATATTATACAAACCCACAATAACTAGTATAAATCAGTTGTAACTGTAAGAGATAAATCTTACCCTAGTAGGATGAATGCAACTCCAACAAGAAGAAAACCGAAGATCATGGAGAACCTTATCCCCAGTTTTGGCAACTACAGTTGCAACGGTTAGCAGATGCCGCACAGATACGATGTACGTACGTATAAGCTCACCAGATATCCAAAGATGGGTGACGTTGTGAATACACAGAAAGGAGATGCACTCAGTATCACACCAACAACTAGCAGAGAGCACCCTTTCTTCTGAGCCTGTCAAAAACACAAACAGAAACTAGCTGTGTATGTTTCAAATTTGCAAGGTATATACAGTAGTACATAGATATTACAAAGCCTGTTCATTGAAAGACCTGGAAGAAGCCTAAAGACCTAACGAAACACTTGAACTTACTTCATGGGGGAAAAACGGTGCAATCATGGAATAGCAGGAAGAAATCAAGATGCAGGCGATCCACAGGACCACGAGCAGCGTCAGGGTCCTCAAGTTCCACCTCCCGGTCCCTTTTTTGGTGGAGACACCCTCCAAGTCTGACTTCCCCTGCAAGAGAGGCGTTTTTTCCTCTTCCTCGTCTGCTGCAGGGGACTGCTGCTGAGGAGGGCGTGGCGAGGTGGCCTCTCGTTCGATCATGAGAGCGTTCACGGAGTGCTGCCTCGAAAGAGACGCTGGGAGCTGCTTTTCCATGGCTCCAGGGGGAGTCTGATGTGACGGAGAGACGGAGGAGACGTGCAGATACGCGGCTAAGGCATTTCTTCATCGTGGTGCAACGTCGACGTGTTGCCACGCCTCTTGTACACTAATTGCGTTCCACAGGTAGTCTAGTCTCTCTAGAGGATGCGCAGAAATTGAGGTTACTCTAATTGTTCGTGCATGGGGGACCGAGAGAAATTTCAAACACTTAAAGTGTGTTGGTTTGTCTGATCATGATTTCGCTCACTTGGTAAACCCAATAAAAAATATCTCCCGATACGCAGCTAGTCTAGAGAGATGGCGGGCAACTTTTGGCAGTCCAGCCACTACCAAGAGTGGTTACTTGACAAGCAGGAGATCGAGCTGGGCCGCCAGCGAGATCTGGCCGCCCTCAAGTCCCCCGAGGACCTCCACAAAGTCCACATCTTCTTTGCCAACTTTATCCAGTGCCTGGGCGGCGAGTACCTCCGCCTCAGACAGCAAGTAATCTCCACGGCCATCGTCTACTACCAGCGCTTCTACTCTCGCCACTCCCTGGGCGACATCGACCCGCTCCTCCTCTGTCCCACGTGCCTCCACCTCGCCTCCAAGGTAGAAGAGTGCGGGACGATGCCCCCCAACCAGCTGGTCATGAAGTGCAAGCTGATAGTTTGGCAAAAGTACCAGAACATTCTGAGACCAGACTACCCGTACAGAACCAACCACATCCTAGAGTGCGAGTTTCTGCTCCTGGAGATGCTGGACTGCTGCCTTATTGTCTACCATCCCTACCGGCCGCTCACGCAGTATTTGTCTGACCTTGGTCTCCAGGACTCTATTCTGCCCACCGCCTGGCGTATCGTCAACGACACCTATCGGTAAAAAGACAATGATAGTTCTGTTTGGTCAAAATCCGTTGATGCATAATAATTATATGCACATTGCATGTGGTGTGTGTATAATTTATATTCCCCTCTTGATTTTTATGGTGGAGTCTTTCTGTGACCTGTTTATGTTAAATGACGTAACTCTTTACTTGGCTATGGCTTTTACATCCTGACACAAGGCAAAGGCCTACTCTATAGGGCATTATCTATGGGTGTTCATTGCACTGTGAGTGTGTATGTATGTCTGTACTCTCACTTGTATTCCCCTGCCCACTTGCCAGATGTGACGTAAGTCTGATGTACCCACCCTACTTGATTGCCCTCACCTGCATACACATGGCGGCCGTTGTGACCAAGAAAGACGTGAAGGGATGGTTCGCAGAGCTCTCGGTCGACATGGAAAAGATCCTCGAGATCACCACGCAGATCCTTGATCTCTACAAACTGTGGAAGAAATACGACGAGGCTAAGGAGGTCCCTGATCTCCTTACCAGGATCCCAAAGCCAAAGTTTGTCAAGTCTCCGTCGCCCACTGAGGCTCTCAAGGCCAAGTCAACTCCCTCGCCAAAGAAATGAGCCCTTGTTCATTGTTCATTGTAATAATCCGGATTGCATTGATCACCGTCTGGTTTGTGCGCATGCGCGATTGTAATGGGCGGGGCTGGTTCGAGCCACGCCGGATTGCACAAGAAGTGGAAATCTCTCTTTGCTGGCTGTTTGTAATCTTTTGCAGTTCTCAGAGGCACTCATTTCTTGCCAGACGCCTTGTGCAGAAGGCTAACAATTCTGTTGTCCGCTACAAAGACTAAAGTTGTCAAGACTGGCAGAGAAATGGCGTCTGCGGAGAAAGAAACACTCTTCAAGTTTCCTCGAACGCGGCACCTGTTCGACGCCGGGGGATCTGGCGTCTCCAGAGACGACCTGCTACTGGACGAGGGCGAGGAAGCCGTGTTCTATTCGGGACGGTCGGCGGGATCCCGGGCCAGAGGGAGACGACCCGGAGCACCATCCGGACGACTGGTGTGCATCGAAGAGAAAGTGGATGGGGCAAATCTGGGGATATCAGTGGGCGAAGACTTGCAGCTCAGGGTGCAGAACCGCTCCCACTTTGTCAATTCCAAGACTCACGCCCAGTTCAGTACACTGGAGTCTTGGCTGGAGGAAAACTCCGGAACACTGTATGAGCTGCTGGAGTCCAAGAACCTCGTCCTGTTTGGAGAGTGGCTCTATGCCAAGCACTCCATACACTACACCAGACTCCCGGGCCACTTTATGGCCTTTGACATCTTTGACAGGAGTGCGGGGAAGTTTTTCAGCTGGCGAGAGAGGAACCGGCGACTGGAGGGGACCGGGATACGGTGGTCAGGAGGATCTCTGAGACAACCATCGACGGACGGAAAGATGTGAGCCTTTTTACTTAGCTAACTCCCTCCTCCCCCCTTGTTGAATCAGTCTGGTCAACTGATCACTATATACCCACAAACACAATACTCAAGATGACAAATCGTGGTCCACATGCCTCAAAGCTGGTCCAGCTTTTTATTCTACCTTTGACTGTTGGCACCAAATAGATTTTTACCACCTGCTATGAATTTGGCCTTTTACATCTATACAATGTTGGTTTATTAATGTCTGCGGTTTTGTTTTATAGCTGTTGAAGTGGCTGCTGGATACGCAGAGTGCATTCTATGATGGTCCAGTGGAGGGAGTTTATCTAAGGATCGATGGGGATGCCCCTGACAAGGCGACCTCGTCTCACGTGTACAACGAGCACAGGGGGAAAAGTAGTGAGACCCGACTTCCTACAAGGCATTGTGGAGCAGTGGACACGTCAGCAACTCACCAAAAATATAGTCACCTTTAACACAGATTACTGATACCAGTTCACCATGATGTCAAATTATTTTTTCATCTCACTCGATACTGTTGTGATCACAAGTATAATTATAGACTTACATTATAAAGTAAGTGATCGAAGATAATAATAGAAACACAAAAATAATAAGAAGCTATAGACGAACAGGGGCAGTGATTACTAATGAGACCAGAGGCTTTTGGGCCGGGGGAAAGTGGACAACAGTGCCTGTGTGGGGATCTGAGATAGTTTCTTTGGAGCCGTCTCGAACAGCAATGCTCTGTTCTGCTCCTCGCCTCTCTTCACCCAGTGACCGTAGATGTGGAAGGCACACGAGTCCACCAGCTGGCGAACGAACCTATTTTCATAGGGGACGTCCCCAATACTGGCCAGGGTGAAAGTCTTGGGTGTGCTCCGTGAGTGCATCTTCTCAAAGGCGTGGCAGCTCCACACGCAGTAGACCGCACCCTGTGGAGACGGTATATAGACGTTATATATACCGTGCAAGGTTATCTCATATACTGTGCAAGGTTATCTCATATACCGTGCAAGGTTATATCTTATATTTCACTAGCCCAAATCCTGCACCTAATTCACTGCAATACGCTTTGTGTGGAGAACTATTAAATTCCATTATTTGCGTGCAACCCTAGAAAGTCTTTAGAAATACGTTAAGCATTAAGGTACAGATTGCGACCCATGCAAGAAAGCAGCTATGTATAATATGTGGTGGAACTCGAAAGCGTAAAGCACCCATAAATAATGAGGTTCATCATGCGTAATAGAAGAAGCAGCATTAAATGGAAGACCCTACAATCTACAAGTTCACCTTGCACAGCTGGAGAACACAGTACAATGCACAAAATCCCTACAGTGAGGGGAGAGAGAGGAAAGTCTCACACCTTGAACTTTCTGAGACCCGAGAAGACTCTGAACTCCACTTGCTGGAACTGTAGGAAGGGATGGTTGAGTGCCTCTGTGGCCGTCAGTCTCTTCCCTGGGTCAGTCACCAGGAGCTTACTGATCTGGGGGGAGAGACAAGATATAATAATAAATGAACTATTAGTAGATACTGAATTTCTTCACTCTAGGCATATTATATCTATAATACTAGACTCTACCCTATGATCATAACATACCACACAGCTGATATCGTGGAGTTCAAAGGTAAGACTTACGTTATGAGATCATAGGGAATATGTATGTAATTACAGTAGATAAGGACCAGATGATGCTGTGTAACTGGGCCTATATGAATACATGCACCTATTATTTATCAATCAGTCCAAATTCTTTTGTTCACGCTCGACAAAATATTCAGCACCACAATAATGTGCTAGCACGATTATTGCCATGAGATTTACATGTACCACAGAGGCAAGGCCGCTAGTATTTATGGTACTGTAATAAGAGAGAGAGGGGGGGAGGGAGGAAGACTGACCAGGTCCTTGGCAGAGTCGGAGATGATGTCCCACTCCGGACTGACAAACTCGTACTTCCCGTCCATGATGTTTCTCAGCATCATAAGCTGTTTCCGGTGCCAGAATGGGGGGAACCCTGCCAATCTGGGGGCATAACGAGGAGGAGACACAGCCGGACAAAAGGACAATGGTATAGAGTCCATACCAACCAATTACTACTAGCGAAGATGCATACTTTATCTTTGACTAAACAAGGAAAGAGCAGATACATACTGGCCATGTGTGCGTATAGCTGACCCCTGATGACCTTGTACTATGGATTACAGACTCGACGTAGGCTAGGTACGTACGTACGTAAGGTGTAGGTAATTGTGATTTTGGCAAACACAGAACCGTGGAGGCAGGCAGGCATGCCAATGTGAAGAGCAGACCAGAGTGTGGGTCTTGCGTGATTTTCCTGCATATCATAACTGTAACAATACTATATGCTTGCACAAGCATTGCACAGGCAAAGGTATGAGCCTATCTGTATTATACTTCCTGAAGGTCCGATACTGTACACTTGCACAGGCGGTGGTTCAAGGTCATGCATGCTGCATAGCGTTCGCTGCTTGTCTAAAATGTAAAAGTGTCAATGAATAGATGGAGAGGTAGTATACTTACAGGGTGTACATGATGACTCCACAAGCCCACCTGAAAAATAGAAGAAATAAAGGAAAGATAATGTTGATTAGCAAGAATAAAATGATTGTAGTTGCACTACATTACATTGTTCTGCATTGTGACCCCTTGTACGTGTACGTAGCAAAGCTTGCACTCGTGGCAAAATATCACAATTTCTATTCGGGCATTGTGTTACGATGTGTACTAATTCACGTAACAACTCAACAATTCTGGTCATTAGGAAAGTCGTCACAATGAAAGTTCCGAGTTAATGAGACTATAATTACAGTCTAATTGGAACATTGCTCCACGTACTTCCTTCGTAATTGCCGCAATACACTATTTCACACCTCGCGTCTAGTACGCCAGGGCGCAAACATGACCAGATAACTGTTGAAGCACATTCTCGTGGCAAAAAGGTTTGTAATACAGCGGTCGCCCCTATATTGTGGCTGTATAATCTATGGGCATCACGCCCTCTGTGTGTAATACACACAATTATAACAATGCACAGATACACACTAGTATCGGAGGCATAGAGTGCCCACTGCCCATATATAGCCTCTCACAATGTACGGTTTGTTTACGCTGATGCTTATAGGAACAGCGTCATCGTCTTGACAACACACAAGAGCCGACAAGGAACTGTAGTGGTTGATACTAAGAATTTCCCTTTAACAATGGGATTTAGTTCACTTGTCTTGCACTCTCCGGGGTGGTGCACCTCTACATTCCTATGACAATTATGCATTAATGCGTTGCCTATTCTATATAGGGGCTCCTTGGGTTTTTGACAATGTCATGCAAAAGCTTCTCGATCTTACTATTTACAATGCATCATCAATTGTTCCATTAGCAGTCAGTAATAATAGCCAAAGTTCACAATTGTGGGGGACCCCTATAAAATTAAATGTGTTAACGAGAGATGTGCCTCACATGTCAACAGGATGGGAGTAGCCAGGTGACCCGGGTTCAACGTTCCTCCGCAGCATCTCAGGAGCCAAGTAGCCTGGTGTTCCTAGTAGTTCTGGGGGCATCATTGGGGAGCGAGGGGGAGAGAGGGGGAGAGAGGAGAGAGAGAGATGAGAGAGGGAGAGGAGAGAGAGATGAGAGAGGGAGAGGAGAGAGATGAGAGATGAGAGAGGGAGAGGAGAGAGAGATGAGAGAGGGAGAGGAGAGAGAGATGAGAGAGGGAGAGGGAGTCAAACGACAGGTTTTGCATGTAGCTCATGTGGCAGGTTTGAGACAAACAGTGAAGGGATGAAACTCTTTCCATAAACATTAACCCTTTCCACGCCACTAGTGTACAAGCAGAAACCAAAGTATTAACGCCTAGTATTAAAACCTCCATATAAAATCCTGCTGCTTATGGAGACAATGGACACATTTATGTTTGGCTGGTTAAGTGTTAAGGGTATGGAGACTCTGTACTGTGTACATCTACTTACCAGAGAGAGTGTTGCCAGGTTCGCAGATGGTGGCAAATCCAAAGTCGGACACTTTCACGTTGAGATGATCATCTAGGAGTATGTTCTCGGGCTGTACGCATACACAAATTCCATTATAATACACACGTTTACTGTTAAAGTGTGCAGCACCACTTACTTTTAAGTCTCTGTGGATGATGTTGTGTGCATGCATGTGCTCTACTGCCGTAAATAACTGGAACATTACTTGTCTAAAAGAATGAAGCAAAACACGCAAGTTAGCAGATGTGCTGGATACAGATTCCAGTTTGCATTACCTCGTTCTTTTCTCTGATAATTTGACCATTTTTGTGAGGTAATCGAAAAGCTCGCCACCAGTTGCCCTAGAGAGGGTGAGATAATAATAATGGAGAGAGTTGTATATATATAGGAGGAAAGGAAGAAGGTAGAAGGAAAAAGTGAAAGTTATGACAACCGGCTAAAATAGTAGATGAAACTTACAGTTCAAACACCATAAAGACAAAGGCATCAGACTCGAACACGTCCACCAGGTTAACTGCACACAAAGACAACGCCACGAAAACATAGTAACAGCAGTAACACTAGCAGAAACCACATAGACACAAATGTATAGGCAATAGTGCCTATATCTACAGTATAGGGACAACAAAACTGCATATTTGGGTAAAACCACCGGCAACATGCTGAAGAGCCCTTGAAACAGTAAATGACAATGATGCAGGAAGGGGAGGTTGTGAGAAGTGTAACTTCAAACGTTTCAACGCCACTGACAGTGCTGATTCTACGGCCTCCCTCTGCATGCTCACAGCAACTGACACCCTAGCATTGTAATAAGGTTCCCCTCTATTGCAGTGTGTGGAGGCAGGAGATGAAAAGGAAGTGAGACCACAACCTGACACTTATGGTGTAATGCAATCTCATTCACTATCATTATAGTACATTGCTAGGGCTCCTGGGTTGTTGGTTTGCACAATAGGATGTAAATACAATGTGTCCGTCCAAATGTATGCTGTGATGCCAGGGTTTAATGCAAGTGTAATTGGAAAAGAGAATATACACTCTACAGAACAGGAGACATAGTGTAAATCTTGCTTGTTTGTGTAGTGTAGTGATGTCGGTCGTGCATCAGTAGATAGTGAAAAGAGCATTGGCAAGATTGAAAGCCACATACTATTACACTGCACCATCTGTCCTGACATCGGGCAGAATGCTACGTACTAGCTGGTGCACTATGCATTTGCCACGTTGCCTTTGCAACAAGGGTAGCTTTGGCAAGTGTATGGCTTTGCAGAATTATGCAAGAAAGTGGAATGTTGGCATCCAATAATCTAGCCTTTGCGAAGAAATGACACACAGCATTAGCTCAGCGAGCAATGAATAGGCTTTCTAAACGGTGCATAATGTCAAATACTTATACTGCAGCATACGTGAGTAATTGTGAATTGAAGAGGGTTAGAGCCACAGTCACAGAGGACATTAATGGGTTCACGCACAGCATGCACCATAATTGCTCAGAGTCACTCTCAGAGACAAAACAACATTTTGGTAGGAATGTGAAAGTGCACTCTGGACACATACTGTACGTGTGCAGCGACCTCTAGTGAAAGGTCTACATGAATACCCTCACCGCATTCACGAGTTACTAAAGTATTTGTGATGCGGAAGGGAGCAAATGATCTGGACTTACTAATGTGCTTGTGGTGCGGACGGGAGCAAATGATCTGGACTTACTAATGTGCTTGTGGTGCGGGAGGGAGCGTAGGATCTGAATCTCCACGGCAATGCTCTCTGTGATTGACTCCTCCTGTTTCCGGTCCACTATCTTTGACCGCGTACTCTCTCCCGCTCTCCTTACACACACACCTTCTCACCGTGCTCGAGAGACCTCTGTGTGGGAGAAAGGGTGATAAGGGGTGTGGAGGGGGCGTGTTTTGATACAGAGATGAGAGAGATAAGAGAAAAGGTCATACGACAGAAACCACGCGGTGTGTATATACGTATAATATAGATAGCTACGAACATATTGTGTCTCTTGCGTGTTTCTAGAAGGTTCGCTAGTCGGACTTACTTTCCAAGGATCTCCTTGGGCTCGTACTGCGTGTGGAACTTTCCTCCTCCCACGCTCTCCTCTCGCTCCTGCAGCTTCAGGAGCGCCTCAGAGTGCCGTCTCTGGGGGATATGCTCGCTCGCCATACTCAGTGATACTTGGTTTGTTTGATTTTTTGGTTAACTTGTCGAAGTGGACCAGCGCTGAGCCGTTTTATACCGACAAGCTCGAACTCCACCCACCCACTACGAGCGCAAGCGCCTGATGTTCTGCGCGCTTATGTTTAAGCGCAGCGTAAAGGGGAGGGTCTCATAAAAGATGGAGTGAACTTCTTCACGTCTGTAGATCTGCGACTATGGACACGCAGTCGACCTATGTTTCCCAGAGCACGCTCTACAGCGCCGCTGGCGGCGGTGATGACGAAGGCGGCGAAGCCAAGACCGCCGCCACCGCTGCCGCTAGCCTCCAGGCGTCTCGGTCCTTCTTCATCATCGACAAGTCTCGGATGGTGGGGGAGAGGGACACTGTGGAGGACGCCAAGGTCGTCTACCTGCCGGAGAGCGAGTTCAATAAGGTCCGCCAGCACCCAGCATGGCGGGGGGACACCCTGCATGATGGGACAGAATAGCTAGCCTAGTCACATGACAGCCTGCGTAAGGTTACACGTGCCTGATGTGCACACACAGACAAGTTAGGAAATATTTCCTTGCCACTGATATGACAGTAGCAGCCTCTACATGTTTAGCTAAAATTAGTGGGGGCTACGATATAATTTACACACAGAAAGTTAGGAATTTTCTGGGCACTGACTGTACGACAATACTGTACCAGTCTCATGTGGTATTTTCTACACACACACCACAGGAGCTGTACCACAGCCGATGTAGCTGCCTGGTGGGCGTGGCAGACGTGTACAGGAACATGACTGGGGAATTCCCCCAGACCCTCTCCATGGCTGGGTGCTATTATGCCTGCCAGCTCTTGGAGCCCAATTACTTCATGGTGAGCCGTGGCATCACCGAGTTTTTTTTACCTCAAACGTAGGCAAATAAGACTTAACCCTTTGGACACCATGGGTCTGCTTAAATAAGCAGAAATTGATACATAAAGTATTTGCGCCTAGTATTATAACCCCCATATGAATTCTTATGGACTTATGGATGCTCTGGACACATTTATGGCTGGTTAAGTGTTAAAAGAATTTACGGATGAGAACTGCCACATTGAAACATAGCATTCCACTTGTTTTTCGCCTGAGAAAGGTTTTTGATTCACGAAACATTCTCCCTCAATATTTTCCCATTACGTATACCATTACGGCGGAGTGCACTTTTAAACTACCTCCAAATATCAAAGGATGCCCACACCTTCAATATGAAAATGTTGTTCAGTTTTTCTTTCACTCTCTGACGATGGTATCGTTTTTATTCGACTGACAGTTTCTGCTGGGGAGACCTCTGGAGCCGATAGAGAGGGTCCGTGCCACTCTCCGCCACGTGTCAGACATTTTCCACTTCTACTACCACTCCCCAGAGGCCGTCATGAATGTAGACAGTCGATCAATAGCTCATGGGTGCAAAATGAAAAGTCAAAAGCATCTGTTGTGTCATGTCATCAATTTTCATTCTCTTACCTTAGCTTGATTGATGGTGTCAGTATTGCAGGGCTAAATTTAGAAATTGATGCTAATCAAGGAAACCTAATTGCATTCTTTCACTTAACATTTCTAAATTTAGCCGTTAATTAATGTGTATTATGCTGACACAGTATATACCTTGAACATCATCTATAGCTCTGATTGTTACAGAATATCCTTTGCATCTCTTCTCTCTTTGCCAAACATGCTCTCGTTATTCCAGAAATCACGTGGGGACTGGCTGACGTTCACGGCTAACATGACCTTCATTTTCTCCAAGATCAGGGAGTACGTGTTTCGTGATCCGCACTCCATCGCCTTCATGTTCCACACTCTGCCTTACAACCAGAAAGGACACAAGCAGGTAATGCACAGCTCAAGGGTTATCCTGGGCCCAGTTGACTTGTTCTCCTTGCCTTTGCCTTGCTACATACCTCGTTGTTTGACATAATATTATGCAAAATCTATCGCTACAATGCGTGTAGAAATATGCGCGCACCCTCAGATGTCAAACTACGTTCAAAGTAATATGAAGGCTCCTGCAAACTATTATATATAAGACCAAGAGAACCGTCACTTGAAGTTCTAGAATTGAAAAATCGACCTGTACAAACAGGCTATGCAGAAGTGTAGTAGGTATTTGAGTAGATATTTTGTGTGTGTGTGTGTGTGTGTGTGTGAGGATCTTTTCTCTCTGTCTGTCCACTGCAGAAGAGATCTCGACTGTTCCTTCAAGCCTCACACATCCTCCGCTCGTGTCAGGAGCAGGAACCCATCGTAGGAGGCTGCATCATGTACAACACGGAGTGAGCCACTTTCAACACAACTCAATAATGGGACTTTACATTACGTGTCACAATAGCGTGTTTATGCTAGTGCGTATACTGCGAGACGACTCAGTTGGTAAAGTGTTAGAACAACATCCAGTGTTTAAATCCATCAGGCTATATGGCTTTGTACATTGCATGATGGTTTTGTGTATGTATTGTTCTGCCCCAAATGCGTCGAAGAAAGAATGGCACACACACCATATGGCATGGTAATTGTGGCATACCGTTTTGAGTAGAGCACAATTTTTAACCCACCATTTTTTTCTAAAATAAAACTCTACGTGCAGCGAATGCTCACAGAGTATCTCATAATTACGGTGTGTACATATATATCACAGATGAATCACATGCGTTGCCTTTTGTCTTCTGTTTTCACTACTGAGCCCCTTTACGTAGCACAATCAACCAGTCATGTGCTCCAGGGCTACTATATAGAACCACTCGAGAATGCTGCGTCGGTCGCCCCATTGTTTACAATCACAGCCTTTGTAGTCAAACACGTTGAGTGTGTAACAGGAGGTGAAGCATGATGCATAGTAGTGTCTCAGAAAATTTCCCACTCTCTTATGTGTGTCTATGCTGCAATCACAGCCTTTGTAGTCAAACACGTTGAAATTTCCCACTCTCTGTATATCTATGTGTGCTGATTCAGGATCGTGTGCAACCAACTCTCTCCTCTACTCATGGAGAAGATCCAGGTGGTTGGAGGCAAGGGCATCGAGGTATGTATATACATGCGCTGCACTCTGTTTTACCACAAACACACAAGCAGCCTCTAAATCCAGGACTTCTTCATTGTACTCATAATTATGTGCATAATGGAGAACAGTCTATCCCATGGGTGCATTCCACATTCATGTCATGTGTATATACATATACATGTATGTAGCACACTTGTACATGTAAACACTGATCCTAGCGCTACTGTATCATTTTCCATCATGCGTATATTATTGATATTGTGATTTTCTATGTTTCTCGCAGTTGAACACAAAGTCAATTCTTGCAGGTATGTATGTATGTAACATCATTCTCTCTTTACACCATTCATTGTATCCCGCCATCCAATGTACTAGAAAAAGCAGCTTCAAAATTCTCATTGTATCATGTTCCACTATAGAGTAATAATATTTGTATATGCCACATTGTTCCACTGTAGACAACGTAGCTACAGCAATTCATTTTTTTCACCGTAGAAAATATATGTAGCTTCAAGATTTGACATTCCGTTGTATGTTTTTTTCACTGTAGAGAACGTAGCTCCGGAGACGGTGTGGGTCTTGGAGGTCCACCTGTCTCCAGAGGAGGCAGAGGACCTCGCTGACATCCAGAGAGACCTCGTCTCCCATCGGCAGGCCTACGAGGGGATGACCCCCAATCCGTCCCTCGTCGACAGCGCCGTCTCCTTCCTCTCCAGGTTCCAGTCGGGAGCTGGACCCACCGGCATCTCGTCTTCCACCTCGTCTTCCAGGGGCACCCCCGCCAGATCGGGCTGGAGGGTTGGTCGATCCTCCACCAGAGGTCACCGGTCCCGACCCCGTGTGGTGGAACCAAATCCCAAATTCGACGAAGACTACTACAATCTATCCGTGGCATTCAATTCTCTCACGACACAGAGAGCGAACGAAGCAGGTGGACGCTTGGCTGCGAAACACGAGGACGTGACGGCGGCGTGCAACGCAAACAGCTCCACCATTACGGTACTCCCTCGGGTGACCGAGACTCCGACTACAAGTCCCAAGGTCCCCCGCAGTGGTGGTGGGCGGGGCAAGACGGAACCAGCCGGTGGTGGTGGAGGAGGGAGGTCGAGGCTGAGCAGCGATCGGAAGATGCCACGGTTACACGGAAACAGCGGGAAACGGGACCTCACCACGCGATCGTACGCCAATCCAGACACCTTTCCCGATGAAATTCTACCTCCGGCGGCACCAAAGACTGAGTCTGGCACTGCAAAATTACAAGACAACTCGGTTCCTGGCGTCCCTCCCCCTGCCTCCATCCCTGCCTCCCTCGGTATCCCCATACCAACTCCCGGCAAGTCAGCAAACGAAGCACACTCCCCAATCCCGACTGGTACCGCGGGAAGTTCGAGTCTGGAGGACGAGAGATACGCGACTCCATCTCCAAACTTTTCCCTTGTCGTTCCCGCTGCTCCCGGGGAATCAGGGAGCAAATTGCCCAGCCCTGTACAACCAACAGGTTTTGCTGCCGATGATTCACACTCGTTTCAAACGGCGGACGAGTTGTCTGACAAATCCCACTCTCCTCCTCCTCCTCCTCTTCCAGAGAGACTCGAAACTGACCCAGACCCCTCCGAGACTGACAAGAAAGTCTTGAGCATCTACGACACAATAACCCCACCCCCGCAGCGAAGATGGACCTCGCAGACAAGCTCGCAGCAGCAGCAGCAACAGCGAAAGTTTGAAGAGAGCGACGACTTTGTCGACTCTGAAATTGTGGACCAGCTGCTGAGTGAAACCCGTCTAATGAAGCAACAAGAGGAACTTTCCCGTCCAAAACGAGGGAGAACTGGCTGGGAACAAGATTACCACCACCAGCCCCCTGCATTGCCTCCGAGGAATAGAAAGATTGACGACGCCCCTGCCCCTGCCCCTGCGTTACCTCCCCATAGACTTCGCAGCCCCTCGCTGGTTGAGGTCGAACAGCTCGTGGGGAACTCGGGTGAATTTACAGTCGTCGAGCTCTCTCCTCCTGCCGTCCCTCAGAGAGTACTTCCACCGCTAAACCAGCAGAGAGGGAGTGATTTTGAGGGAAGTAATGTAGAGTTCACCCCACCTCCCTCTCCTCCCCCGAGAACACACAGTCGGAAGGGGGACCGTTCACCGGAGAAAATGCCGCAAGATAGCCCAGATTTTATCTACGGGCGTCCTCCCACGCCGCCTCCTAGAGACCACAAGACTACAGAGGAAAGTGAAATGATCACGAGTGAAGCGATCACAGCTGCTGTTGAAAGAGACGGAAATGCTAGTGATCTACCGGAGCGAAGTGGAAGCTCGTCGCCCGACTATCAGCACAGGGGCTTGACTCAATCCTTGGATGTGGGTAGCAGTTTGGAGGACGGACATGTTTCCAGTGACATGGATACTGTGAGAGAGTCGGTACAGGTGATTGAAGGAAGAGGTTGGCTCGGGGACACCACTACTGCCGCAGAAAAGGGTGGAGAAAGAGACAGCGCCTCAAACAAACTGGCGGAAGAAGACACGTCACAGACAAGGCGTTCCAGTTCCTCTGTGGATCCAGTGAAGCCGGAAGATCGTGGTACACAACTCACCGGGTCAGGGTCGCTCCAGGATGAGTTTTCCAGTGTCAAAACCCTCACAAGTGACGAAGAAGACGAGGACTCGGGCGACGGTACGACGGCGAGTGCAAGCACGACCATGCTCAGATACCGACACCCGTCAACAAGCACACCTCGCGAGAATCACACACGAACGGGACCTGGATTGAACGATGTAGGGGCCAATGCTCTCGAAAGTCTCAACCTGTCTGCCCCGCCCCTGGGCACACCCGGTGGCAGAGGAGCTCCACCCAGCCTCAGTTTCAACCAGGTTAACACACCCGAGATGACACTGCAACTCTCGATGGCCGAGAAGCTAAGAGGGACGGCCGACGAACAGGGGCAGCGAGACGGAGGGGAGGAGGGAGGGAAGTCGCAAGTACTGATGGTTGACCTTGCTCGGATACACCAAACACTCAGCAGGAATTTACAGGTCAGACAGTCTACCGTTTTTGCTATCTCTCTTCTCCCCAATACCTATGTATGCATAGAAAATACACACACCCCATGTAGTATGTAGATGAACTTTTCATATTTTTATCCAGTCTAGCAAACTCTCTCGTTACCTTCATTAAACCCTGATCCATATTTGAAAGAAAGAACCTAACGTAATATTGTGTGCATCAACAATTAATCTTGTAGTGTATACATCCCTTGGTGTTGTTGTTGTTGTTGTGATGCAGCCCCTAGCGGCCCAGCCGGCACCTCCCCTAGAGACATGGTGTATCTACGTACAGCGACAGTTCAACACTCTGATAGTCCTGGTGGCAAAGGCAGGGCTACATGATAACCACTCTCTCCTGACACAGCTGGTATATACGTTGTACATCTTGCCATGGGCAGGAAAAATAGGCACAGTAGTTATAGTAACGAAAAAAGCGAATGGTGGAAAATGAGAATTTCGCATGTTATACATTTCTAAAACAATTTGTCTCTCCTTAAAGGCTTCCCATATTATTTACTGGGCTGTTGAACCATTATGTAGATTAATATATAGAAAAGTCCCAGGTTATGAAAACCACCTCACTCGAAGTGTGTAGTAGTACCAATGCAATCTTATCTCTATGTGCTCTGTGTGTGTGTGTGTGTGCAGTGGAAGAGGTTGCTGCCGCAGCTGTTTGCTCTGGACCAAGGACTGGAGGATCTCGAGGAACACCAACCTGGCAGACACAACTACAACCTAGCCGTCTATCACAACTCTGACAAATACTGTGCAGGTATAATTATTGGACGTATGTACAGCGTTTGCTTACATGTAGTATAATTCTAAATTATTCTTCTCTTAGTATAAAATTGCCATTCACTGTATATATAGTATACATCAATAATAGGTCTTCTGTTATTGACACGTGATGTGTATATACTCGAATGCACAAAGAGGAACTGTCAGGGCTAAGCTTTGTTTGAACGCAACACATGATATTGCAGTGTCAATCTATAGTGGCACAACTTGACCCATGTATGGCTAATCACTGTAATTAGGTGAAGGCCCTCGAGAAGCCTTTTGATGATGTAAGTGTGCATAATGTGCTAGCAGCAGGGGCTCTGTTTGCTTCGTGCTGTTCTCATGTTCCTATTTACTATATACATACCAACGTACACAGCAACTAATAATTTATTGTTGCATGCGTCATCTTATGCAACTCAAATATGAAATGCAACAAAAGTTCTCATGCAAGTCGAATGAACGTGGGTGCACATCGGCAGGTTTTGTGCATGCGGTCAGCTGGCATCCGTAGTGCACTGAAACGTTTACGATTTCATAAAATTACCCGAAAGTTCATTGTACAGGTCACATATAATGCTGTGACACGTACAGTAAAAAGGTTTGCAGGCACGGACATTGTGCCGTGTCATGTTGGCTCCATTCTCGCACTCACTGTCTCTCTGTCTTCTGTTCCAGTGGAATCTCGGAAGGCCCTCTACAAGTTCCGCCATGCCGTCAGACTCACTCACCTGGAGTACCAGTCAAACCCTGACCTCTGCCAGGTCACACTGCTCAAGTGAGGCCTATATACACTCTGTGTAATCCTATGCCAACCAACCACACACTGACTATATAGCTTTCCCCAGTAGAGGCTGGCTGAACTAGATTATCTATGGAAATTTGCTTCTACTCTCCCACAAGATATGTAAACACCAAAGGAAATTGCCTGTTTTCATGCAACAAATAAAGAAGCACATTTCAACACAAAGCATTATTTTTGCTAAACGCCGTCTCCCCCCACAGTGCCCCCAAGATGGTGAGTCAGAGTGTGATGGGACGAGAGGTGTTCTACCATCACCAGAGAGGCAGCCCTGGAGACGTCTTCAACACCACAGCCCTGGTCACCAGGACCGCACGAAACACACCTCACCAACCACTCTCTGGGGACACCCCTGCTCATTTCCTCTAGCACCTTTTATCAATTTTTTTGAAGTCACACAGGTTTTTTAAAGGAAATTTACCATGCATAAATTTTTTGCATTTTAAATTTTGCGTGTCCATAGGCTCTCATAAAATCATAATTAATTTGTCATTCAACTTGCAACCTAATACTTGAACCGTGTCAACAAACCAAGTAAACCTTTTGAAGAGTGAAATTTTCACTGATTGCCGATCAATTTTGTGCCTCATAATTATATACAACATCTAATACCAGTGTGGCCTTAGAGTAGGTACATGTGGTCACAGTAGATTGATTGATATATGTAGTGTGTTGGATGGAAGTGAAGTAATGCTTAATTAGTGTCTGAGGAAATAGTCTATTGCAGCAGAGAATGCTGCGAATCCTGCACAACCAAAGGCTGCTGCCTTTACACCAGCTATATATGACATGAGAGATAGAGAGGCGGGGAAGGGGGGAGGTGGGATACAATTAAAAGACACCTGCCATCATCGTTTCTGAGCACAACATTACTATCCCTATACACATATAAAAAAGGTGTCAACGATTTCGCATTTTGTGTAGGCACAAGAATGGAGGAAGAGACAAACCAACTATGCGTAGTACTTTGAATAGTGTTGGAGTATGGAATGGTAACATCAGCCATCTTGCTGCACCAATCCCTATCTTGGCCAAATTTGCTGTCCCCTTAAATAAAGGTGTCAACGATTTCGCATTTTTTGTAGGCACAAGAGTAGAAGAAGAGACAAACCAACTATGCGTAGTACTTCGACTAGTGTTGGAGTATGGAATGGTAACATCCGCTATCTTGCTGCACCAATCCCTATCTAGCCCAAATTTTGCCGTCCCACCTATATAAAGGTGTCAACGATTTCGCATTTTTTGTAGGCACAAGAGTAGAAGAAGAGACAAACTAACTATGCATAGTACTTTGACTAGTGTTGGAGTATGGAATGGTATCTACCTTGCTGCACCTAGAGATGATAGAAAGCAATGGTCCTATATAATTAGAACTCACCTCTAAGGCCAATCACTCCACCAGTAGCACAGCCAGCCATTGTACTGGTCCCTAGTCCACTCTTACCTCTATACTGAAACATTGGAGAACCAACATTCAAGTGCATTGTTAGGAAAAGTCAGGAAAACGAGTCACTGAGGTTTGCAAAATAATAGACACTAGGCAGCAGTGTTGCATAAATGGTTATCTATTAGCAAAGTGGTGCATTTAGTGTGTGTGTGTGTGTGTGTCAAAGTTGCCTCACACTCTCCAGTACACACTCTGAGCCGGCAAACATGAGGCCCACTAGTGCAAAGTTCTTGGCGTAGGACTTTGACTTGGCCCCCATGTCTCTGAGAGTCTCTCTCGCTGTCATCTTCTCTGTGGTGACCGGCGAATCCAGTCCCGACATGAACAGTCCAAATGCTCCTCCCAAACCAAATCCTTTGCAAGAAGATGGAGAAAAAGAACTATTTCATTCACCACCTTCACAATCTCCTTGATAAGAACCAACTTTTGTGAGGAGTTGAGCTACATATGCAACTCAGCTACAACACTTGATTCCCTTCTTATGTGGTTTTTAACGAGACCACATAAGCACGTCAATAAGAAGAGAGGCGACAGAGGGGGGCGCAAAATGATCAAATTAGATTACGATACCAGACCCTCTCTTCCTCATAAATTGCCCTATGACATGCTCTGGATCTAGGGTTGGGGAAGTGAAAAGGAACCCACCCAACACACAGCTGAGAGCTGACTTGAACGAGCAACTCTCCATCACTCGCGAAACCCGGAGCTCCATAGGTGACCTTTCACCTCCTGCAAAATCGAGCCATTTGTACGGTCTCACGGGCTCCCCTGTCACCGTTCGCCCAGTCTGCAAATGGTGCACCAAATCCGCGACACCCAGCGGCGGTCTGGCAGCAGACACGCTCGTTTTGCTGCTTCTGTTCCCTTCCGAAACATCGCTTCTCATTTTCAATTAACGCGCACCGCCACTGATCACAAATTAACCCGCTCACTACGGGTTACGTGCAATCCTCGACGAAAACAAAATGGCGTTTGGAAACGCAGTCTACAATGCGCTGTTTCGTCGGACGTCCACCTTTGCTCTGACTGCTGTATTGGGCGGCGTTGTGTTTGAACGGTGGTATAGCAGTTGGTCAGACTCAATGTGGGAGAGAATTAACAGAGGGGTGAGACCATCCCGCTTCTTCTACTTGCCTTTTCTCCTCTCTGTAAGTGTTTAGTTGAGTGTAAGCTATCCTCAATCCCTTGCAGAAACTGTGGAAGGATATTGCGCACAACTACGAAGAAGCAGACGAATAGACTTATGCTGAACATCCGACTGTGTTGTGCACATATTATAGACCATTTCATCTCTTGTAGTTCTGTCATTGGTTATAAAGTGGGTCAAACGTATCCAACGTAAGGTGTTAGTAAGCGCCAGGTACGTTTCTGCATGGGGAGGAGGGCAAGTAATTTTATACGTGTGGCCGGCCGGGGGGTACCGTGTGTGTACGTACGTGTGCTGATAAACAAGAAACGTTTGCGCATGCGTAAAACCATTGCAAGTAAGTGTGGGGGCGGAGTTTAGAAACAAGCGGCGGAAAGATGGCGAGGAACTTGCTAAGAGTCTGGAGCGCAAAGCCGAGCTCTAAAGGTAGGGCAGATAATATATTTATGGGCCTCTTTCCACTTTTTACCAGTCCATCTAACGGGTTGTTTGCCTTGTTCTATTTGCAGCGCACCTCTGGCTGAGAGAAGCGCCACAGGCATGCGTCGCAGTTAGACACTCGTCCAGCTACAGTAAGTGTAACACCACTCTTACACAGAGGCTACTTGAGGTTCTGGTGTTTGAGGATAAATCAGTTGTGTCTCTGTTGGGGCACAGAGTATGTGACAAAAGATGTGGAGGACACTCCATTTGATGCCCGCTCAGTGAACGACAGAAATGCAACAACCCTTTTTCTCACCGAGATGATCAGAGGTATGGAGCGAGGTTTCTCCCTTCTAACTCGCCTCACCTTCCCCTCTCACACCCTGTCTGAAATACACTCCAGGTCTCGCAGTGACACTGTCGGCGTTCTTCCGAGAGCCAGTGACCCTGATGTACCCATTCGAGAAAGGTCCTTTGAGTCCTCGGTTCAGGGGGGAACACGTCTTACGTCGCTACCCTAATGGAGAGGAGAGGTGCATTGCCTGCAAGCTGTGTGAGGCTGTCTGCCCCGCTCAGGTACAAATGATTAGATGTGTGTGCTATTGCTTTGGTGCAAGCATCTGGATATTTCTTATTGTTGTAAAGCTGGCCTTTTCTGTTTATTAATACTACACTCTCATTGCACCTTGTTGTATGTGAGTATATTCAGATGTGAACACATTAACTGCTTTCCTACATACACTAGCAAAAGTGATGCATGGTTTCCATGGTTTTCTCTTATCTTTCACCTCTGTGGTTGTGTGTTCCACAGGCCATCACGATAGAGGCGGAGACGAGGGCGGACGGTAGCAGGAGGACCACGAGATACGACATCGACATGACCAAGTGTATCTACTGCGGCTTCTGTCAGGAGGCCTGTCCGGTCGACGCCATCGTTGAGGTACACATTCAGTGCATCCGGAGAAAGATGCACGTACCATGATGGGGAAACTCCCAAATCAGCTTAGTTCCCTACTGTACAAATATCGCTCTCCATAAACTTCGTGGACTGAAACTTTCATGGATGGCTTTCAAAAGTTTCCTCCCATGTTATATACTGTACTGCTTTCTGTTTATGACCTCAGAACTGAGAAGCTAAGGCCATTTTCCCATTCCAGTCTTATGTAGAAATGTCTGCATGTCTGTCACAGTACTACATGCACAACTACATATATATATATATATATTATATGCCTCTCTATACAATGTTGTTCAGGGATCATGCTACTATTGGTGTGTGTATTGTACTGGTGCAGGGTCCAAACTTTGAGTTTTCGACAGAGACGCACGAGGAGCTACTCTACAACAAGGAGAAACTGCTCAGCAATGGAGACAAGTGGGAGAAAGAGATTGCCACTAACATACAGGCAGACCATCTCTACCGCTAGCCAGCCACCACCACCACCACACACACTGATTACTGCTCATCAGGAGATATGTTCATGTCTGTCTACACTTCATTATTTGTGTGTGTCGTGTGCCATTATAGTGTATTTATGCTAAGTCAGTATCAGGTCGCTAGACTGTAAATGGTTATTGATGCAATGTGCTGGTTTCGCATCACCTGCGAGGGAAATAAGATGTTGTTAATATTAGGGCACTGAATTACTGTCAGAGTGTAGCTACCTCGAATATGATGTTTTGATGACCGTAGCAGAATGTGGAGCCAAAGGGGTTAATGCTGTTAGTGGAGGAAGACCTGTTGAGGACGACGGGTTTGTCTGATGGCTCGGTCAGATAGTCCTGGATCTCACTCCACTGTGGGTAAACAACAACAAGGTCTCAAGGAAACGAGAAAAAATCACTTAGGACAAGTCAAGTAAAAAGAGCTGGGATTTTGAATCCATGACACTCTGCACTCTAGGCGAGCGGACGCTCTGCACTCTAGGCGAGCGGACGCTCTGCACTCTAGGCGAGCAGACGCTCTGCACTCTAGGCGAGCAGACGCTCTGCACTCTAGGCGAGCGGACACTCGGCACTCTAGGCGAGCACTCAGTCAACTAACAAACCTTTGTCGAAGAAGTGACGACTACTTCTGATGAAGATGAATCTGGTAAAGGTAGAGAGAGATCTCTGGTTGCAAAACAATCGGGCAGCATAATTTTACTTACCTCTACATAGTTGCTGGCTGGGTGGAAACTTTACTATGAACTCGCACCTATTGTAACTGAACATGTACAGTACGTGAGAGAAAAACAGTTGAAATTTTTATTGCATCTCTATGTTAACATAGTCATAAACTACAGCAGTTAAAATGTAGAGCACGGCTACATATCGTATCAGAACAGTCGGGCACTATCCATGTCTAGCAATGGTCAAAAGACAAACCAAGGAGACCCACATTTTCTCTGCTATACTCATAACATAAGATGTGGGCAATTTCACCTTTTGCGAGCTACAGTGGAACCCCATAACAAGGGACACTACGGGACCAATGACTTGTAGAGAGGTCGTCCCTATCTCGGAGGTCAAATAATACATTAAAGTATTAGCATGGAGTTGAAACAAGTGTCCTTTGTAGAGAGGTCGTCCCTATCTCGGAGGTCAAATAATACATTAAAGTATTAGCATGGAGTTGAAACAAGTGTCCTTTGTAGAGAGGTCGTCTCTATTCTCTATCTCAGAGGGTCCCTTATCGGAGGTTCCACTGTATTATACATGGGAAATTTTAAAACGTTTGATACAAAAAGTTTTCCCTCAAGGATTAGTATAGGCTTTTGGCACACTGAGAGTGGTTCAGTTGCTCACATGTTGAAGTTGTAGTGACCAGGAACATTGTTGTGCATGACCATCTTCCTTACTCTGTGAGTGGCACAGTCAAACAGAACATCCTGCAGAGGGCAACGTGAAGTAGCAATATCAGGTCATGTGACTATCATGTGGAGCTCACCAGACCGAGAGTGAAATAGTTGAAGAAGTAGTCGGAGCATTTGGAAGTGGGCAGTTTATGAGAGCCTGACGAATGGATCCTCATCTATATATGAAATGTCAACGTAGAAATGCCATCAGTCCATATTATAGAGGTTCTCTCTATCTATACTTGTACCGAGGCTATGTTTGAGACAACAATGGGACAGAAGAAAGTGCCGTTTTTAGTATGCTGTCTGGTTTAATGCATACAAGAGTTGTTCTTGGAGAGACAGACAATGCGACTTAGATTCAAGGTGTATTTTAGAGGAGTCCAGATTTTAGCCTAGAACAGGCTATTCTGTAGAGATAGAGTGGCTGTCCAAGTGGACCTACACACACTATATAGCACCGTACCTTGTCCTCGGCCTTGAAGAAGACCTTGCTGGGAGCTCCGAGACTGCTGCACACGTCTTGAGGAGTGTCTCCAAACATGACACGTCTCTCCAGTCCCTTCAGTCGCCCCTCACCTCCCACCCCGCCGGACCGCGGCTCTGGGGATTGTTCAAATCATGGCCAGCACAGGGTTAGTTAGTTCAACTCCTAACTAAGATCAAAGGACTTCAATTGGCATGCAGTAAGGCCAGGTTACATAAGTTTGCATTGCCAGAGTACTGGAAGAATATTTCTATCGCTGCATCATGACACAAGCTAGCAGATATTCGCTGAAAACGACACAGATAAGATGTGTAGACAGGATTAAGTATGAGCACTAACACACACTTATTGACATGAAACACAAAACTCATATGACCATTCTCTGCATACGTACGTGCTCATTATGTACATCCATGTATAATAATGATACTTACCATCCATAATAAACTTTAGTTGAAGTCCTTTGATCTTCCCGTCCTCACTCCTCACCACCTCCACACTCTCACTGTAACCATTGCCGTGGAAACACTCCAACGGCATCACCGGAGCTCTGGGAACAGCAAAAACACAATTAGCCAGCTAATGGCAGGGATGAAGGAAGGGGTTAAATAGAAGGTGACAGGAGAGATAACTTCAAACCGTATAACTTGAAATTGTGTTTGTTTTCAATGCTACACATGCTTGTTGCCGCTTTCAAGAAACTCTCTTTTACGAAAACTCTTTTTACGTGATTCACACTTTTCTTATACAATAGTTGACTTGGCCTCAGCTGGTAAGTGGTGCTATACCTAAGAGACAGAGGAAGGGAGAGGGGGGGAGAGGAGGTAGGAGGAAAGAGAGAGATCGTATTAAACCTGGCCTCAGCAGGGTCAGTGATGTTACCACTGAAGAGACAGAGGAAGGGAGAGGGGTGGAGGAGTTAGGAGGAAGAGAGAGAGATTGTATTAAACCTGGCCTCGGCAGGGTCAGTGATGTTGCCACTGAAGAGACAGAGGCGGGAGAGGACTAGAGAGCCATAGGAGTCAGCCTCCAGCAGCTCCCCCAGCTCCGGAGATGGGTACCCACTCTGCAGAGCAGAACACAGTGGCTCACAATTGAGAAAAACTACTTCTGGTACACCATACGTATTAGGAAAGGAAAATGATAAAAGAAAACGCGACACTTCTTTGTAGAGAGGAATAATGCCTTGACGTTCGAAATTCTTGCAGATGGCTGTAGAACCTCAAAATACATGTAAAAATACCATGTGATGCCAAGAGAAAAAAGATGCGGGAGCTCTGGACAGCTGTTTCGGGCTTGTTGGCCCTCATCAGCAGAGCATACCGCAACTTCTCTCTCTGGCATCACGAGTTTATAAAGGCTGCCATGAGCGCAGTACTTGTGGTTTTGAACTAAAGAAATTCATCCCCACAAGGCATTGCTCGGGCTACCTGGAGCTGTAACTGTTTGTGTGTAGCGAGGTGGTCACCTGAGCGGTCCACAGAGGAAAGGCAAAGAGAATGCCTCTGAAGTGGAGCAAGTAGTAGTTGTGGCCCTTGTCCATCTCTGAAACGGAATGAAGTATAATTATAAAATACACAATTGTCTCCAAGTTTGTTTAAGTGGCCACTGTATTGTTGTGAACACAAAACCTTTGTGGAATAACATTATGGCGATTCTGAACACATCTTGCCACAGAATAATCACATTAAAATGACCACCACGTTTTCCTGATATAAGGTTGAGCCCACCCACCTCCAGGGTGTGTAGGTCCAAAGCAGTCATTGATGAGGTCCACTGTTGGAGTTATCTCGGATGAACAGAAGAACCTGTTACTGTTAGAGAACATGTGTGAGGAGCGTCGTGATATAGGGAGAATTTGAGAAGGGGCTGGCATAGCTGGAACTTACCAATATTTCATCTTCACCTTTGTCACGTCATACACCTCAATCAACTGTATGGAATACGCAGATAGTAAGTAGCAGGAGAGTAAAAAAACGTTCGAAGTATGTACATTTGCATTTTCAACACCCGTGATCGGTAGTAAACTCAAGTTTTGCTTTTGCAGATACCTCATAAACGTTTCCCACTGAATGGTATACAGTAGAAACTCTGATATTATACGAATAAAAGACACATTTTGAGGTCCCATACGTTCATTTTTCTATTATTCCAGTTCATATTTAACCTCCAAAGAGACTAGGACAACCGCCCTATAAAAAGCACACAAAATGCCCGGTACCATTAATAGGAGTTTCTACTGAATGGTATATACCTTTAGTCTCTGGCTGCGGGGGTCAAAGTACAGTCGAACTCCGTCCTGATTCAGGTCCACTGAGAGGTCTTGTTCAAACGGTTTCTGGTCGCTGTACGTCAGGAGAGCTGTCTGTACGGCGCCACTGTGCAACTGCAGGACCTCCAGCACCTGAGACAGTGGCATTCCTGCATCACAGAGAGGAAGCGGATAATATCTCACAGAGACAGTGGTATATAATTATACCAAAATGGCTATAAAACAGGGCATTCCTGTTGGAAAAAGTGCGAAAAAGAGTTGGAGGATCCGGGTATCCCGGTATCGATCCCGGTACCTCTCGCATGCTAAGCGAGCGCTCTACCATTTGAGCTAATCCCCCTTGTTAGCAATGTTGCTGGAATCCCGACACACAACCACAAACACTAGGGGGCATACCGAGTACGAGCTCCCACTGTGATGAGGCCAGCGCCCTCTCCGGCATTACTTCAAGTTCCAACATTGTACACGACGTCCCACAACAAAAGATGATCGCTCTCCGGCTCTCCGTCTCCGCGCAGGAGACAGCCGCTTTCACGTAAACAAGGTTTGCTGACTCGGCAAATTAAGGTCAAAGTTCGTAGGGGCGTGGCTAACCCACGCGGTGCCGTGCTGGACGGAATGGCAGAAAATACCGAAGGCTCGGTGGATAGTAACTCTTCCAAGACGGACAAGACACCTGAGTTTAGGTTCTCTCGTGCTCCATCACTAGAAGACATGTTAGTCCCAGCTAAATTCCTCTTTTCTTAGTCGCTCACCTTCTTTCTCGACTTCTCCAGTCGCGTGATGCAGTCCAGATTTGCTGCCGAGCGGGACTGGGAACAATTTCATACCCCCCGCAACCTCCTACTTGCACTGGTGAGTCTATCAACAGATACCTAGTCTCATTGTTGTGTGGGTAATTCTCCATTACCTGCAGGTAGGTGAGGTGGGAGAGCTCTCTGAGATTTTGTAAGTCTTTCTCCAAGTTTTTAACCCTCGGTGCAAAACAAAACACACACATACTCCAGCATATCTATTAATGGTACACTATGCGCAGTGTGTCTAGGGTTTGCACTTTGGTGCTTCTCATTTTTTAAAAGTGACCTGTGAATTTTGATTTCTGTAGCCAGTGGAGAGGAGAGGTAGAGTCTGGTCTTACAGGTACTGTATGTTATAATATGTACTTGTGCAGGCGTCCAATATGCAGAGCTTTACTCATAATGAATGCACACACACATTTCCTTCATGCAATCGCGAGTTCTTCAAGCTCTCTCACAGGTAGTGCTACACTTCTGAAGCACAAAAGAATATATTTTTCTAGTTGTGTTTTTTTTATTGAAGTATACTGATTATGTCTTCTGCCAACTGAACTGCTAATTTATTTACCTATGTAGTTGTGTACTAGTCTGCAATGCAAACCCTTGTTCTTGCTCATATTTATGTGAAGGGTGGAGTGAGGCAGAGAGAGAGCATGTTGGTCAGGAAATGAGTGACATTCTCATCTACCTGGTGAGGCTGGCTGAGATGTGCAGGGTCGACCTGCCGTCTGCCGTCACAAGAAAGTTTGCTCTGAATGCCCAGAAATACCCCGCAGAGAAAGCTTTCGGCTCCATGAGAAAGTACACCGCTTATCAAGCCCAAAATAGCAACAATTGACCATTACATCATCCCAGTACATACACAATTTCAGTTCATTACATGATTATGACATTTTTCATCAATGAATCAATTATACTGATCAACAAAATCGAAACAATGTAACACAGCATGTATAACAAGAACACGATCAGTAAATCACAAAAAAACGTGCATGACGGTGAAATGGAAAATTGCTACACACAGGAGTGCGCATTGATTCGTGATCTACTCGAGTTCTTGATTTCTGAGCCAGTAGTTGCAGGAGATGGTGACGCACATGTAGACGGGTGTGATGACGTAGAGGACATACTGGAGAATGAGGAATATGATAGCTCCCACGTAGACCCCCTCCTGGCAGTAGTCGCTGCAGTCTGGGTCATCTCGGGGACACTCGAACGGAGGTTTGCCATCAAACGTCCAGAAGGAGCCCAGAATGACTACTATCACATTGATGGCTAGTATGACGTAGAACACCACCTGCGTACAAAGTTTCAGTTAGGCATTGCACAGAAATATATAGGTCTGAGAATACAAGAGACATAACGGCATAATTATATAGCAGGAAACTTGGAAAGCAGAGAGGGTGGGCTCTACGCAGTGAGGCGTATAATACTGGTACTGGAGCGAATGCAACGCACATTTTTTTGGTGAGAAGTTATGATCGTGGTAATTCCAGTAATTACGTATATTAAGAGTTACGGGTCCGACAGTACATACGCTCCTCCTTGTCGAATACAGGAAAATCGCACATTCAGATGACTATACAGGCTAGCCAATTTTAGAGTTATTCTATATATGCCGGTTTATAACCTCAAATGCACATATTCCTCCAGAGCAGGACGAGGAGTTTCTGGTGCGACACCAGTTGTGGTTCTTGCCAATGGTAGCAACGGAGGGAATGGACCGGAACAGCAACGTGACTCCCAGCAGAATCCCTCCTCCAATCAGGTAGCCAATCAGGGCATTGTTACGATAGGGGCACTCGTTCATTCCGGCAAATCCTTTGATAGAAAGCCATAGTATACAATCAGTTACAGTTTTTCTTTCCAGAAAGAGCTATATACTCTCGGTGGAGATTAACTACATACACAACACTGCTCTCTATTATTCCACGCAGAACAATCTTCATACTGAGCTACCAGGGCAGCTCAGCAGTCTCTCGCTGCGCTACAGCAAGTCCTTACAAGCTTGTGTATTACACGATCGTAGCAAAGTGCAGTGTATGTCTTACCAGTAATGATCATTCCTGCAGGGACTCCAATGCACCCTAGTACCAGAATCACCCCCAGACCTACAGAGCAAATAGACTGCAGTGAATTGTGTGCATTGCATGATAAGCGCTGAACAATACACACAGAGCCTCCAAATCACTCCAAATCAATATACTTGCAGACACGTCATAATATTTTCCGTAGCACTTAATACTTGCCACATCTTCTTGAGGACTTTCCTCCAGTAGTTTTTGCCGTAAATGGTATAAGAACCCTTTGAAAATGCGGACAAATCTGTACTAGATGGAGGCACATGCAATGCAACGCAGTGTAGTGGGCTATCATGGCATGCGAAACACTTGTACAATTACATTTCTTACAGTCCAGGAAAAGGTAAGCAGGTTTCCACATAAAATACCCTCCACTACCAGGTAGGGGACTGTGGATACACCTATAGCCTCCCTATATAGGTGTAACAATGTATGGTTTATTAATTGTAAATACCATGGAATGGGTGGACCCTACAGGCAAAAGTATGTGTTCGATGGTGCAAGCGGCGGAATTGCATACTGATCATACCTACATCCTCAAGGGGAATGTAGACAATTGTACGCAACAGAGACACAGAGCTAAACATTGAAGTGCTGTGTACATATATTATATATACACTGGAGAACCCTAGAGATGAACAGGGGGAGGCAATGCAGTAGATCGCACAGACAGGGGGAGAGCTGACTTACACCACAGCCACCCACTGACGCACTGGAGCCTCATCTTGTTGGCTATCACCCTCTTCTGTCTCCTCACCACGTTACTCGAGAACTGAGCCTCCACGTCAAGCTCCGGGTCCTGTATATATACATTAGACCACACAAACATTTCACTTTTCATTATACATACATACAGCTGAGCTAACAACAACAGAGAATGCTGACAATGCTGCATGTATATCGTATCCATCGCCCACACCCATCGCTTTTCAGTACAAACTTGTACTTTATGAAGCGTGCGCAAAGCTGTACAAAAGTTGGTAGGGAGTTGGGTGTATATACCAGTCTTGTGGGGTCGGGCTCCAGGTTCATACGGAGAGTGTGGGCCAAACTGAACTTCACGTAGCCCTCTACTCCTCTCTTGCTGCACCCAGGCTTGGCCGAGGCTGCCTGGGAAGCTGGGGAGAGAGATGGGGGAAGGATATGGAGGCACTAATGCAGGATTTCTCTGTTTCCTACTGCTATACAAACTCCACCACACATCCTTTTCCTTTATCCCCCTTTCCTCCGTCCCTCTTACTCTTTCACACACTGATTGTTCTCTCCCACTCTCTTTCTCTCTCTCTCTCTCTCATTTGTACCCCGCTCTCATCATGTGAGTACGTACTTCTTCTGCTCTGCTGCTGGGTGTGTCCTCTCCCATCATAACCAGTTTGTCCCTGGTGAGCCGCCATTAGCGGCGTCTCTGAGGCCGGGATCTGGCTCAGCGGAGGAGCACTGGGTGCACCGCTACCTCCCGGCGGTACGGCACCCACCACAGCATCATAGGACGGGGGTAGAGCTGCGTGGGGTCGTAGAAAACCAGCTCACACAATAAATACCGGTATTGTTATGACGAAGATGACACGCAATATAGCTTACTCTCGGTCATCCCTTTGCCCTGCTCCTGATATTCAGAATAGGCTGCTTCACTGCTGCTGTACATCTGCCGCTGGCAGGCTAAGCTACTGCACTGCTCATCTATAAATTGTGTGTACAGTATATAGGTGCTTCACAGCTAGCACGCTAAAGCTAGGGGATTTCCCTCCTTCGGTAAAGCGCGCTTACATTAAGCGCCTCTCTGAGTGTGTCTCAGAATGCAAGGAGTATACTTGGATGGTTGTCATTCCACAATCTTTCTGCTGGGGAGTGGTGCCTTGACTACCTCACCTGGTGAGGCAGCCTGCACGTAGGAGCCTCCTCTTGGAGCCACTTAATCTTTCACAGGGTGGACCCAGCAATGTCTGGATAGCTACCTCAGGAGCTGTCGCAGATGCAGATCTGGTCTTGCCAACCACCACCTGGCTGTAGTTGCCGACCCCTCACACCCTCTTCTTGCCTCTGGCCAGGTCTCACATATACTGGGCATGTAATGATCCATGTGTCTTCATCTGTAGTGTCCCAAAATGTTGTGTAAGGGGCCCTAGAGGGGGTGATCCCAACTATTGCACCATTGCTGTGTGTATGCATGCACGTGATTGCATTTGCCTAATGGTGCAAACACGATTCTTTGCAAAACGCCACTGTTTGCAATGCATTATAGATGAGATGTGACATTGCTATGAGCTAGAGTATGTGTATGAGCTGCAGTAACTAGTGTCTCTTCATATACATGTACTTCAGTTCAGAGCGCTTCAAGACATTACGATTTTTCAGTAGAGAGAAATTTCATTTCTTACCATAATCTCTGTGTGTCTCCTTTCCTCTTGGCCTGTGGCCTTCTCTCCCTCAGTTTTGCGCATGTGTGAATGATCGCTGAGAAGAAAGCGCCTGGGTTCGCGACTTACCTCTTTCTCTGCAGGTACAGGTTGGTGTATGGTCTCCCATACGTCAGCTGGTGTCCCGCACGCCTCGTCCTGCCAGACGGAGGTGGGACAGGGGGAAGGGGAAGGGGAGGAAGACACGTCCGACTCAACCCTCTCCTCCCCTGGTTGATGTCCACCTCGACTACTCTCAACTAGAGATACTCATATCTTCCCTGGACACTACTGGGGGACAGGGACACCATGACACACTGCGTGATGTAGGATCAGAGAAGAGTGTTGCACCCCAGAATACTGCACCCCAAGGTACTCCGGTAGCCAGGGGTAATGTACCCCAAGACACTACCCCTGAAGACACTGTACCCCAAAACACCGTACCCCAGGGTACTGTACTCCAGGACTCTGTACTACAGGCTATTTTACCCCGGGACACGGCACCCCAGGGTGGAGTAACACTGGAATCTGGAAGAGAAGAGAAAATGGAGCACCAAAGCACTCAACTGCAGCACACTGCATGTACTACAAGTGATAGTCTTACCATTGGATCAGAAAACACAGCACCCCATGGAATTGCACCACTGATAGAGAGAGATCAGTTGCCACATAGTGTGGGATCACAGAGCACACAACCAAAGGATGCTCCATCACAAGATCCTGCGGCTAAGTTACACCGTGATTCTGAATTAGGGGATGGAGAGATGCCCGGTTCAATATTGCTGGCAACGGAAATTGAGCACAAGGCAGAGGGGCAGAGTAGAGGTTCGTGGATGAGCAAGACACGCTACCAATGGCTACTGGAGAGCAGCAGCCTGTTTCAGAGTCAGCTTCAACAACAGCCCAATCCAATAGCAGGTCATATATACTTTTACTACTGCAGTCAGTTTCAAGTCTCTTAGGAGGGACAGTGAAATTTGGGCGAGATAGGGATAGGTGCAGCAAGATAGCAGATGTTACCATTCCATACTCCAACACTAGTGAAAGTACTACGCATAGTTGGTTTGTCTCTTCTTCTACTCTTGTGCCTAAAAAAAATGCGAAATCGTTGACACCTTTATATAGGTGGGACGGCGAAATTTGGGCGAGATAGGGATTGGTGCAGCAAGATAGCAGATGTTACCATTCCATACTCCAACACTAGTCAAAGTACTAAGCATAGTTAGTTTGTCTCCTTCTACTCTTGTGCCTACAAAAATACGAAATTAATGACACCTTTATATAGGTGGGACGGCGAAATTTGGGCTAGATAGGGATTGGTGCAGCAAGATAGCAGATGTTACCATTCCATACTCCAACACTAGTCAAAGTACTATGCATAGTTGGTTTGTCTCTTCTTCTACTCTTGTGCCTATAAAAAATGCGAAATCGTTGACACCTTTATATAGGTGGGACAGCAAAATTTGGCCAAGATAGGGATTGGTGCAGCAAGATAGCAGATGTTACCATTCCATACTCCGACACTAATCGATGTATTACGCATAGTTGGTTTGTCTCCATTCTTGTGCCTACAACAAATGCCAAATCGTACACACTCTTATTAAAGCAGTGCAGGGTGAGCCTGTGCAAGACTACCCATTTTGCAGAGTTTCACCAGTTACATGGACTAAACTTTATGACTAGTATTCATTCACTATGTAAGCAACGGTCCTTGCTAAAAGTAGCCAGTAATGTATTGTGTTTGCAGAGGAATGGATGTGGTAGCTGGTCAGCTCCATACTCTACTGGACTACCCTCCCTGGACACCTGGAGGTAATCTCTATCACTGTTGTTGAACCTTGGTCTGCATTCACTGCAATAGTCAGGTTTGTGTGATTACTATTTTGTAAGCTAAGGGTGCAAGGTGACTAAAAGCTCAATACCAGCAACCTCAATGCCAGATTGAGATTTTCCTGAAAACAAAAATTTCACGTGTTGTGAACGAATATTAGAGCTTTCTTGACCTGCCTTTGCCAGTGTACATACCTTATAAGGCACGAAAAGGGCGAATATTGAGCCCAGTGTTGCGAAATGAAGCCAGCCCATAAGGAGCGATAAACTGACACTGACTAACATTTTTCAACAATGTTTTTTGCTCTGAGGGTTACGCACATTGCCACTCTGCCACTATGGATAGTTTCTATGTGTCTATCTGTATTCAGGCAAAGATTTTCATACGTAGTTGTGGATGGAAAGGTCTTTGCCCGTGTCCTCTACTCAGTGATCAAAGTGCTTTAGAGTAAAGACTGACTTTAGTGCATCAAGCTAAAGAGCAGGAAACAACTGAGAATGAGTGACCTATTGCTTCTCTGATGACCTTGCATGAGCGTGCTCTCTATTATTCACATACACTGTGCCCAGGATGTACACTAGTACAACAGAGAGGTAATAGCCAAGGGTTATTGGGGGGTTTACCCGGGACTTCCCCACTGCTAGAACCCCTTTCAATAGTAATGTGTAGTCCCAGGTTAACAGAAGCCAACTAATTGCAAATTACATACACATGCACTTAGTTCTACTTTCCGGTTCTCACAGTTTCAAGAGGTATGTACTGTCCAAATGAAATACTGTTCCTTTCCCTGTCTTGCTTCAAGCCAGCCCATGAACTGGTCCACTCGCATTCACCTCCGAGTCCGTACTGACATCTGGTTGTTGGATATTGTAGTACGGTAGAGCTTGTAGGTGGATCTCATGCTGTCCTTCCTGTTGAGGCTCTGTCTCCATGCCTTCCCCTGGTTCAATGGAGCTTGGCCTGGCGGGCTCTTCCCCACTTTTCTCCAAATCATCGATAATCTCTGTTTCTTTCTGAGCAGGGAAGTCTACGGGCCTGGTGCGTTCTGGGCAGGAGACAAGGAGAGTAGCATGTACTAATACACACGGTAGACACAGTAAAGCGATTAGAGAACCTGGGATAAAGCCACGGTACTTGCCTACCCAGAATAATGTGTTGGTCTTACAGTTACTTTTTCATTTGCATTAGTCTCGTGTGCTGCCCTTTCCTACTCACCTTGTTGAGGCACTGTCTCAAAGTCTTCCTCTGGTTCAATGGAGCTTGGCCTCTTGGGCTCTTCCCCACTTTTCTCCAAATCGTCGAGAACCTCTGGTTCTTTCTGAGCATGGAAGTTGATGGGCCTGGTGTGTTCTGGGCAGGCAGGAGACAAGAAGAGTTGTAGACACAGTAAAGCAATTAGAGAACCTGGGATAAAACCACGGTACTTGCCTACCAAGAACAATGTGTTGGTCTTACAGTTACTGTTTACGTGATCACATTTGCATTAGTCTCGTGTGCTGCCGATTCCTTCTCCCCTTGAGAACGGTCCTACGCACGAGACTACTTGTGCATGTCAGCGATGAGGTCGCAAGGCAAGGCAAAAGGCTTTACATCTTGGCTCGATCCACCCACTCCTCTGGTTGCATATATGATCTATGGCCCCAGGCTGACGCTGCCGTGTTGTCAGTTGTACCACGCACCCGCTGTTAGCTGATACGCAGTCACAAAGCTGTCATCAGAAGCCATTATCACCTTTTACTATGCACCGCATACATTGTGACCCCTCGTAAATCATGCCCCTATGAGAGTGATATAATATCCTTTTGCCATATATTGGCACAACGAACCCTTCTCCTCTGACATATTTAGCTGATGTCGTACTGAAGCCTGCGCTGGTAGTCCCAAGTGTGATTCCTCGCTCAATGGACTAGGATTCCACCCGCCGCACTTGTATTAAAGACTCCCCGCGTTTGGCAGGCAAATGAGCTATTCTCACGTGCTGCACATTTGCTGCTGGAATGTGAAGCTTATCCTTACCACGTGCAGGCATTTCCACTGTACAATGAGTTGCAACTGTCCCAAGATTCCCTGGATGTATGAGTAGTTGTAGCGCCAGTCTCCTGGGGATTGCCCCAGGACTATGTTGTCCTCAATCCCATCCTTATGTATTGTGTCAGCCTCAAACGGCTTGCATGAAAGAAGCAAAGGCTCTATCTAGACTGAAGTGAAGTAGCCTGAGGTGAATATCCCAGCAACAGTCCCAGTCTCATACCAACAGTCCCAGTCTCATATCAACAGTCCCAGTCTCATACCAACAGTCCCAGTCTCATACCAACAGTCCCAGTCTCATACCAACAGTCCCAGTCTCATACTTTGTCTGGGGAACTGGGAGGGAATCCTGGGGGCACTAGTAGTTGAGGTACGTAGATACACTCCACCAGAAGGTGTAAACACAAGGCAAGTGGGTATCAACTACACCCAGGACAACACCGAACAAAGAGCTGCCCTGACTCGACCCACGACACTCCCTTCTCTCCACCACTGAGCAACGTACCAGGGCAACTCAGCAAGCTGGGCTCAAAAAAGGCACAAGGCAAACCCCGTACTCTGTGCCATAGCACAGAAACCTGTCAATGTGTGTACATGTACTATTGACTCCACCCAGTGCTCTTGGTTCATGGTCTAGGGCACCTAGTACTGTGGCTGGCTGTGTTGGTTTACCATTGACTTACATGGGTAACTCTAGAAATTTTAGCTAATTTTACTAAAACACTCACCGGCTAAGAAAGAAGCATCATTCGCCTTCGATCGCGTTCACATACGTACGTACATACGGACAAATGAGACTCTCGACACTTATGTGGTAGGCCACATACACGACATAGATCACGTTACGAAGTATCTCACCAAATGCCTCCTGATTAACCACGATTAAAGCCAGTGCTGTAGTGAAGTATGGCTCAGTAACTGAGACAAATCTCGGTTTCAATTCCGCTGCCAAACTAATCGTGTTGCGTAATATTTTCGAATTATCACACACCCTCATTATTGCGGGATTGCGCAATGAGATTCACCTAAGTCAAACTAATCATCTTGCGTAATATTTTTGCAGTCCCTCAATATCACATCCAACTAAACTGCCGTGCCCTCTCAGAATATCACCGGATTGTGCAGTTACGTAGATTGGCTTAGGGAAGCTATCTTACGTCATGTTTTCATGTGGAAGCCATTGATGCTATATCCCCCATTGAGGTTTTTGTGCACTGGTTTCGTACAGAGAACAGTATCACTGATGTTCACTGGCTGGTGGGAGAAGAACAGGTCCCTTGCCCAAGGTACGTATGTACATGCAGTCTCCATTTGTAACTCACTATCGATTTTCACTCAAAGACATGTGCTTGTGACAGTATAATACATAGGAGCTACAATATGGCGATAGAGCTCAGTGAAAGAATGCATACTGTTTCTAAGTTTAGCCTGCCACATTCTCTTTAACCCTTCGCTGATATGTTTATTTACTTTAACCCCTCTCTGACATTTTTTACTTTAACCCCTCTCTGACATGGTTTTTTACTTTAACCCCTCTCTCTGACATGTTTTTGTGTAGCTCTCTCCCATCACTCACTGGGGCCCTATTGCGTCTGAGACTGTGGCATAACGTGGAGCTCCAGATAGTGGCCAGCTGCCGCGGTAGAGGGGAGAGCAGGTAGTTGTGTGTGTGTGTGTGTTTGTTTGTGATCTCTCATTATCGTGTGGGGGTAGTAAAGTTTAATCTTTTGTCGATTTGTGAACTATCTGTGTAAGATTTCGCTGCATGGGTGGCAGAGATATTTGTAAAACCATCAATGAATGGTCTTATTGGTTGTGTGTATACGTATCATGGTACACAGTGAGGAGTGGCATGAGGTGGCAAAGGCTAGAGTCGTCAGTGCTGACCAGTGGACACACGGACTGGAGGACATATGGAGAGGCAGTCTCCACTTCACTGAGCAGAGGGTATGCATTAATTCACTCCACCTTCACTGACAGTTTGTGTGAAGTTCTTTGCATTGGTGCTTCAGAGACCAGCCTCCAATATGTACATACACTTCCATTACTACATTGACTTACATATGTGATTCTTACATGTACTTCTATTACGTGTACAGCACTGACTTCCAAATTCAGTTGCGTGAGCATCGTTGTAGCCACGCTTTAAAAAAGATCCTTTCAACTTTCCAGACACATAGTTTTCAGGGGTCAAACTGTGAAAACTCTATCATGATTTGCAGACTACTATACATAATATTTACTTTACTTTACTATTACTTTACTTTACTATTACTTTACTTTACTATTACTTACTTCACTATTACTATTACTATACTTCACTATTACTATTACTATACTTCACTATTACTTACTTTACTATACTATACTTCACTATTACTATTACTTACTTCACTTCACTATTACTTACTTTACTGTACTATTACTTACTTTACTATACTATTACTATTACTTACTTTACTATTACTTACTTTACTTTACTATTACTTACTTCACTATTACTTACTTTACCGTACTATTATAATTATAGTAATAATTATAGGTAGGGTCGGTTTACTTGTACATGATGATACGTGTTGTCTTGTTATTGGTAGACCGCAATGAAACAGGCCAGTCGAGAGACGCTGGTGTTCCATGGCTTCTCCCTCGCACTCCGACCCCGTAACCTCCTCCCTAGTGACGGTAGCGACGTATCTCCGACACTTCTCCCCGACGATGACATCACTGCTCCCCGTAATGACATCGTCACTTCCGCATCCCGCGTCCTGAGAGACGTGGGTCTCCCGGAGACAGGTGCCACGCCCACCCATCTGGAGGTGGTTCAACTGGTTGACGTGTCAACCATCCCTCTCTTCTTGTTCTCTCCATTCACCTGCACCCTGTATCCCCAATACAGCTACGTATATACATATACCTTTGTGTGGCAATACTATATTTTGCGAAACCAAGCGAAATGGCATTTTTAAACGTGCACACTATATTATTGTTATACTGATATCAAAATCGCATTTATTATTACCTGAGGATCAGCAAAACCATACTCGTAAAATGTCACACTAGAGTAATTTCTGTTTATGCACTTTAGTATCCCAAAAGCTGGTTCACAATACATAGACTCCACTTCAGGACGTGCTGTAAGTTAGTCTTGACCTTAGTTTGCAATGCACGCATGTTGACGAATTTGGTCTTAACACTCGTGACCAGATCTCTTCGCAATAGAAATCACAAGGACTCTGCTCTACTGTTTCCAGAGCTCTTCAGAAAGAAAGTCAGTTCAGACCTACACACACGTACAAACTACTATGGTGGCTTTGCAATCTGATTGGTCAATTCGAAACGAGCTCACTCTACTATGGTGTTGTATGCACATACTATAACAATGGCTGCAGGGTGGTGGGCTACTGGTTCGCCTGTGTTATGCTGATGAAGACGATGACAAGCGTCCACCGCAGAGACACAGAACCACGTCAGACTGGAACAATCATCTCCAGTCACTCCAGGAACAAGACCTCGACAACAGTCAGTTGAATCTCTCCCTCCCTCCCCTGTCGCATGTTTACTGTGGCTAGGTTCGTTGTCAGCTTAAACCCTTGCCACAGCTTTAGTCCAGATATTCAGTATCGTTGGTATGTCTGTCCTTCTCCCCCACTTACTTGCTAAAAGTACGAACAGTTTAGTCCACTGATCTGCACACTTCAGCTATAGATGAGGCATTTGGTATAGTCGGTATGTCTGTCCTTCTCCCCACTTGCTTGCTAAAAGTACGAAAGTTTAGTCCACTGTATCTGCACACTTCAGCTATAGTTGAGGCATTTGGTATAGTCGGTTAGTCTGTCCTTCTCCCCACTTGCTTGCTAAAAGTACAAAAGGTTTAGTCAACTTTATCTGCACACTTCAGCTATAGTGGAGGCATTTGGTATGGTCGATTAGTCTGTCCTTCTCCCCACTTGCTTGCTAAAAATACGAAAAGTTTAGTCCACTGTATCTGCACACTTCAGCTATAGTTGAGGCATTTGGTATAGTCGGTTAGTCTGTCCTTCTCCCACTTGCTTGCTAAAAGTACAAAAGGTTTAGTCAACTTTATCTGCACACTTCAGCTATAGTGGAGGCATTTGGTATGGTCGATTAGTCTGTCCTTCTCCCCACTTGCTTGCTAAAAAGTACGAAAAGTTTAGTCACTGTATCTGCACACTTCAGCTATAGTGGAGGCATTTGGTATGTCGGTTAGTCTGTCCTTCTCCCCACTTGCTTGCTAAAAGTACGAAAAGTTTAGTCACTGTATCTGCACACTTCAGCTATAGTTGAGGCATTTGGTATAGTCGGTTAGTCTGTCCTTCTCCCCACTTGCTTGCTAAAAAGTACGAAAAGTTTAGTCCACTGTATCTGCACACTTCAGCTATAGTTGAGGCATTTGGTATAGTCGGTTAGTCTGTCCTTCTCCCACTTGCTTGCTAAAAGTACAAAAGTTTAGTCACTGTATCTGCACACTTCAGCTATAGTTGAGGCATTTGGTATGTCGTTAGTCTGTCCTTCTTCCCACTTGCTTGCTAAAAGTACGAAAAGTTTAGTCCACTGTATCTGCACACTTCAGCTATAGTGGAGGCATTTGGTATGGTCGATTAGTCTGTCCTTCTCCCCACTTGCTTGCTAAAAGTACAAAAGGTTTAGTCAACTTTATCTGCACACTTCAGCTATAGTGGAGGCATTTGGTATGGTCGATTAGTCTGTCCTTCTCCCCACTTGCTTGCTAAAAATACGAAAAGTTTAGTCCACTGTATCTGCACACTTCAGCTATAGTTGAGGCATTTGGTATAGTCGGTTAGTCTGTCCTTCTCCCCACTTGCTTGCTAAAAGTACAAAAGGTTGAGTCCACTGTATCTGCACACTTCAGCTATAGTTGAGGCATTTGGTATAGTCGGTTAGTCTGTCCATCTTCCCACTTGCTTGCTAAAAATACGAAAAGTTTAGTACACTGTATCTGCACACTTCAGCTATAGTTGAGGCATTTAGTCTGTCCTTCTCCCCACTTGCTTGCTAAAAGTACGAACAGTTTAGTCCACTGTATCTACACACTTCAGCTATAGTGGAGGCATTTGGTATGGTCGATTAGTCTGTCCTTCTCCCCACTTGCTTGCTAAAAGTACAAAAGGTTTAGTCAACTTTATCTGCACACTTCAGCTATAGTGGAGGCATTTGGTATGGTCGATTAGTCTGTCCTTCTCCCCACTTGCTTGCTAAAAGTACAAAAGGTTTAGTCAACTTTATCTGCACACTTCAGCTATAGTGGAGGCATTTGGTATGGTCGATTAGTCTGTCCTTCTTCCCACTTGCTTGCTAAAAATACGAAAAGTTTAGTACACTGTATCTGCACACTTCAGCTATAGTTGAGGCATTTGGTATAGTCGGTTAGTCTGTCCTTCTTCCCACTTGCTTGCTAAAAATACGAAAAGTTTAGTACACTGTATCTGCACACTTCAGCTATAGTTGAGGCATTTGGTATAGTCGGTTAGTCTGTCCTTCTCCCCACTTGCTTGCTAAAAATACGAAAAGTTTAGTCCACTGTATCTGCACACTTCAGCTATAGTTGAGGCATTTGGTATGGTCGTTAGTCTGTCCTTCTCCCCACTTGCTTGCTAAAAGTACGAAAAGTTTAGTCCACTGTATCTGCACACTTCAGCTATAGTGGAGGCATTTGGCATGGTCGATTAGTCTTGTCTTCTCCCCACTTTCTTGCTAAAGTCGTAGCTGGTACTCAGTATGTTCCTGCTTTGGTTGCAGTTGGTCTGTCAGAGATTCAATTGAGTAGATAACAAGGGGGATTAGCTCAAATGGTAGAGCGCTCGCTTAGCATGCGAGAGGTACCCTGGGATCGATACCCAGATCCTCCAACTCTTTTCACACTTTTTTCTCACACTTTATTAGCTCTGGGTGAAGTGTAAAGATTATTAATCATACTCAGCATTAAAACTGGTGACTTACCGTCAGATTGTTTTTCGATTCCTTGCCAGTGGTGCGGCATTCAGTTCATCTCCTGTCTCCTCAGGCCCCTGCCAACCCTCCCCACTGTTGGCATACCAGTCGGGACCAGTACTGGCAGTATTCCCGTCGCGAGGCGATGAGACCTCCTGCTGTGCCTCCTTCCTCTGGACACCGTACGCTGTCAACGCCTCTCCTTTCATCAACCTCCGGAGATTCAAACCTCAGTCTGTCCGTAAGTCATCTGACAGGCATACGTACATACCATATCAATGTACCATAAAAATATAGGGGTTTAGCTAAAGATGGGGAAACCCCCTCCCACTGTCTCCAGGCTATAACAGTTATTGCTCAAACCTTACGTGGGAGTGTTTGAAAAAATAGACAGGCCAAAGGTTTACACTTTACGGAACTTGTGTGAATCATAATGCATATGAAACACAACACATGATCATTACCAGTGTCGTTGCCCTCTTGTGCAGGCAGGTTCAAGGAGCTCAAGTTGAAACTGCCGATTGTCACCGTCTCTGAAGACGGCCAAACTATGGCAGTTGATGGAGAGTAAGTGTACCACCAGAACTGTACTAACTGCCTGTACAATAGCACAATTAGATCCCCTTCAACATGAATAAAAAGGGCGGGACCCTGCCAGAAAATTGGTGGTCCGAGAAAGTTATTAAGTTGACAATGAGTGCTGATAGGCTTCTGCAGTAGGCAGTAATATTACTCTCATGTGTGAAAAGTTGGATACAGGTGCTTTCAAAACATGGTAGAGCAAGGTGCATAAAATTAATACGTACTTTGTGTGTGTATGTTCTATCTGCATACAGCGAGGGTCATAAATACTTTGTGCGTGTATGCAGGTATGATCTGGGAGACCTGACATCATCTGAACTACTAGATGAGTTCTGTAGGAAGGCTCCCAGCCACCACCCTGGTCAGTGGTAATCCCATTGGTGTGTGTCTCTTTCTCTGTTAACTGGGTATTGTACCACGGCTGTCGTCTCTCTTTCTCTACTATAGCTGGGTATATATACACCATGGCTGTCAAACACCACCCTGATCAGTGGTGATCCATTGGTGTGTGTGTCTATAGCTGGGTATTGTACCACGGTGGTCGTCTCTCTCTCTCTCTCTAGCTCTAGATGTGGAGCCATCAGAGTGGCCTGAAATCAAGGCTCTTGCTACTTATGAATGGGTACAGAGGTAAGTTGTTGGTAGTGTGTGTAACACAACAAATTAATGTGCTACGGTGTACTGTTTTATGCTCCCCTAAGTTTCACATGATATTGCATAACGGCCACAGACTTTGGTGGTGATTTTGCACCCAGCATGAAATTGTTAGCCAACCACAACAGCCACAACAGCCAATAAGTACGGTATATACAGTACCTCCATGTGTTTCAGCTCACCATTATAATATGTATGTACACACACACCCACAGGAAGTATGTGAGTCGACAAGCGACCCCTGACCTCAAAATGTTTGGTCAGACGGTGGCCCCGCCTCCTTCCTCCTCACTCGGCAAGACCAGTCTCAATGTGGAGGACGTGTTGAAGTGTTTCCATGACACCGGGTCTCCCGCGACCTCTGAACTCTCTCCCATCTCTGTCTGTCGTAAACACATATATACACTGTATAGCAGTTATAGTGAAGAGGGGAAACTATTGTTGAGGGTGAAAGCGTTCATAAATTTGGGAACTGAAGTTAAATTTTTGCGCGGGGAAAATTCAAAAGCACATAGTTACTGGATTTTATCCCATGACTATACTTAGCAGTATTATGCAAGGCAACACATAATTAGTGTGTTGATTGAAATACTTTGATCATACAAATGTTCTTTTTCTTCTGCAGAATGATGTTTCAGACGTAGCAAAAGTCTTGCACCCAAATCGTGAGTTGCAGCTATAAAGTACACACACCATAATCGTTGCATTTGGCAATTTTTTGCCTCAAGTTTCCATCCTCAGTATAATATACAGTCATTGTGGTAGTCATTGTGAATAATAATGTTGGTGCACATATATAGAAGAATTATATAAATCTGCCGATTCTAAGCACAACTTTTGAGTATGCTTTGCTACTACGTGTGCATAGCTTCAGGTGGCGTGCCATCGTTTGAGACTGTTGCAGCTGGAACTCCTGGGAGAAAGAAACGCTACCATGGAGTGAAGTAAGCAGTGTCTGTTTGCTAATTGAATTGAATGTTGGTGTCTACTTCCAAAAAAGTCCAAAATTAACTTGAAACTTGATTTGCCAAAGTACAATTTACACTTCTAAAGCCTATTCAAGCCTATTCAAAGCCTAGCAATTGGTTTGCTTTGAATCTTTTCTTTTCTCTTCTTGCGTGGAGTGTAGCTATTGTCTGGAGCCAGAGGACTCTGTGATGGACGCCAGACTGACAAGGATCCAACAGCGCTACCTCCTGAGTGAGCGAGCAAGCAACTGCAGCTCCTCAAACACTCCAGAGGTCAAGTTGGAACAGAGGAGACGACGCAGACTACGGAGAGGGGAGACTGGGGGTAAAGGAGAGGGAAGAGGGAAGGGGGAAGTGAAGGAAGGAGGAGAGAGGGGAGGGGGAGGAAAAGAAGAAGTGAGAGAAGGGGCAAGGGAGGGAGGGAGAGGAGGGGGAAGGGGAGCAGGGAGAGGAAGAGGGAGGGTGGGGAGGAGGTTGGTAGTGGATGAAGGGATGAGTGGGGTTACAGAGGAGGTGGAGAGGCTGGTGCTAACTGTGAGAGAGGGGGAGAAGGGAGATGGAGGAGAAGGAGGGGCAAAAGAAGAAGAAGAAGCCAAGCAACCTGGCGAAAATGTCCTCAAAGAAACTGAAGTGGCATCGAGACCTGCAGACCCCACCACACCCAGTCGAGCTTCGACACTCTCGACTGGTATCAGACTCAACAAGAGTCCAGTTGTAAAACTCCACAAGGTTGAGACACCTCCGTCCACCTCTCGACCTGCGAGCCTCTTCTCCGCCCTGATATCCAGGGACTCTACCTCCAGTACAACAACTAGGGAGCATCGTTGGCAACACTGTGAGACTGGTTCAGAGCAGGAGCAGCCTCAGACTGAGGGAATGGAGACCGATCCAGCAAGTCCAATGGGGAACAAGTCACTGCTAGAGTTGATACCTGCTGCCACCAGTGCCACCAATGACATACTAGACACCATAGACCTGCTACACCACACGGGGGACCAACTCCACATCAGGGAGGGAAGATCAACTAGTGGTGTGTGTGGCTCACAGCCCGGGCTGCACAGAATTCCTCGTAATAGGATTGAACTCACTCTGAAGAAGGAGCCTCTTGCTGGGACCCCTAGTGGGGCAGCAGAGCAAACTTCCTCCCAACAAGTATCATCGTCTGCTGGTGGCCTAGTGTTGCCTCCGAGTGGTGACGTAATGTTGCCTGAGACCAGTGGGTTGAGGAGGAGCCCTCGCAAGAACAAGTGGATCTCTTCTGGCCAAGGGAAGTCATCATCCAGACACCAGTCAGCCTCTGACAGGGGGAAGGCAAATAAGAAGGTGACTTGTGTACCATTTGAGAACCTAGGCACACACACACAAAATTGTAGTGAAATTTCACCTTGTTGCAGTGTGCATAAGGTCTCACTTCTTTCACAGAGCAAATGTGGTGATTTTGCCTAAACTAGACTGTAAATGTGGAGTGTAACCTTTTCTGGTTATGTGGTGTGTACATTTGAGCCTGTGTATATATAATTATGATATCTGTTGTTTGTGTGGTGTGTGTGATTCAGAAACTGGAGCAGATAGTGGTGGGAGCTCTCAAGAGGCAGGGAATGAAAAGAGACCATGTCTGTTTCAGGAAATGCTACACTCGTCTCTTCAACCTCAGCAAGAGCTTTCTCAAGGTCTCATTACCTTACAACACTACCCTAGCGTACATTGCTGTATTAGTGCATCTACATTGCTTTTGAGCATTTCTGTGTTATCAGTGAGTGAAGTAAGCCCATAATGCCACCTAGTCATCCAAATTGCACAGTTATCTATTGTCTATTCCATAATAACGCTGAAAGTTTCACACTCAAATTTGCTCGGCAATACATTGTACTGTGCATGGTATTGGCATGATGGGTCCATGCGTTTGCCACAGTGTTGAACTTTTAATGTTAACCCTCGGCGCGCATGCGCAGCGAGGGTTACTGTGTCTGTCTGTCTGTCTACGACACTGCAGGCAACGAGGCGGCTTATGAGCGATACCAACAGCTTTAGCGGTACAGGGGCTAGAAAATTTAAATGGCGATTTTGCTGAAACGACTGCGTTCGAGAGCGACAAACTGGCACGGTAGTTGCGTGGGCGGCGTGGCCCAACCCATCAATAAGCGGTGCGCATGCGTGTATTAGACGCGCTCACCGGCGCGGCACCTCGACCGCTGATCTGCTTGCTCTGTGTACCTTGGAGGCACATGAAGCCACAGTGAAGGGTGTGTATCGACTCCCGCAGTGCTATCTACTACCGTAGCTAGCCCGTATCAGACTCTCCGCGAGCTATATACTAGCAGGAGACCGCGCCAATAGCCCAGTCCATCCATTAGCTGTATCGCGCATGCGCAGTTCGCCGAGGGTTTGCACTTTAATTTACCATTCGATCAAGTAATGGGGGTGGGGGACTGGGGGTCTGATGGATAAGCACCCCCTCTCTTGATCGTGAGATCCTGGTTCGATCCCGGGGGGTGTGCGCCTTTTTTTACAATGATGTAATATATAGGAGTGTTGGCTGTTGGTGTATAACTGGAACGTTTTTTCATCACCTCTCAAGGCCAGCCCGAGTGGCTAGGTGGTTAGAGTCGTGGGGACTGACACCATAGGTGCCCGGTTCGAATCCTCGATCCCGCACTAAAGTGTCAGGTGGTCCAGAGCATTGGCTGGGAACAGCTCTGGTTCCTCCCCTTATAGTTCGGCATTGCACTGCGTCCGTAGACGTCTGTCTGGAGAGATGAAGGGCTGGCAGTTTTTTTAAAACCTTGGGTTTTAAAAATTTTTTATGCACTAAACAATCCACGGGTAATACGAAAATTAATAGAGAGATGAAAGGTTGCCAATTTTTCAACCTTATATATATTTTTGGGCCTCAAACAGATATAGGGCTGGCCATTTTTTCAACCTATTGATAATAATCCATGGAAATGGTGCATAACATGCTGTTCTTTTTTATGCATGGTCAAGTGGTGGTGCCACACTTGTGTATGGGTTCCACATTTCTATAGAGTGTGCCGAGGGTTTGCACTTTAGTGCTTTTCATTACCCTATTACCCGCGCTCCCCATTCTCTGCACACACACACACACACCTGCACACAACATGACTGACTCACAACACACACACAGGATGTAAGGAGCTCACAGGACCTGGTGAGTGAGATGCACAGAGTTGTCGACTTCAACGTGTCGCAGGTCATTGACTTTGAGCTCAGACAGGCTCACACCACACTCTGAGACTGAGATCACCTCCATTCATCTATCTCACCACTTTAGATGTTCATTGTATTGTGTTGTGATGTGACTACACTGCAGTGTAATGCTATAAGACATTTTTCGGAAGTGAACACAAGTATGTAGCACAACTTATGAACTGCTTTACGTGATGGTCATTCATACACATAGAATACCAATAATGTTTTTATGCCTCCATTTATTGTGAATGCCAAAATTGTGCAAACTGCATGCATGAATGCATGCACACACACAGTATGCGCGAATGTATTATACTGCAGTACAAGTCTGGAATTGAGTGCGCCAACTTGGCGGCTGCAAGAAATAGGTTTTCTAGCTATAATGTCATGAAAACCATAGGTGATGTATGTAGTTGACTTGTTTGTTGTGCCTTTGCCTTTCTACCTCGTAGTCATCACATGCAGCATAAATGTACAGTTCCGATAATATTACACACACACATACACACTGGATGACTTTGGCAGTATGAAAATGAATCTATACGTCATACGATTAATATCATAGCTTTTTACCCTGTCTATACATACACAATTAATTCTGTCATGTTTATGTGGTATCTGGCTGATTGTCTGCTGCACTGCTATCTAATCCGAAGGGGTGATGGAGCGCCGTACTCTCTGTGCCCTCTCACGCAGATCAGCTGCCCTCCGCTGGGCCTCCTGGGCCTGTCTCTCTGCCTCCAGGGCCGCCTGCTCGATGTCCTCCGCACTGGCTCCCTCATCTAGCTCCCTCTCCTCCTCCACGTGGATCTGGACTGTACTCGATGTCGCTGCGCAGCATAATAACAGTGTTTATATATATACGGTGGCACGTTATATGTGTGTGCCATTAGAGCCTAGATGTTTCAAGGTCAAAGTTGGTGGCAAACTTTCGCTGTTTTTTTTCGCTGACTGGTTGTTCTGCCTTACAAAATGGTCTCCACCTGTTTGGCTGTTGGCCGCAGTTGGCTCTGAAACTACAAATATCACTCCTTTAAAAGCTACCTGGTATCCATTCAGGTGCACTACCAATCAGAGAATGCATATGCCAAATATTACCAACAAGTCAGTGCCACTTATTGGATTTAAAACATTATTGTTATGCCATAATTATAATTATTTCCCTTTTTCCTGGTCCAGAATTTACTGGTACGTAGTCTGAAAACCTCTCAATATAAAGCAAGTGTGTATTTATGGCAGACAATGCGACAGAGGTGCTGCTCACATAGTTTCCTGTTGTTGATGGAGGCGACTTCATGATCCACATTCTCGAGGCTCTTGGTGCGTGTGGCCATCTGGCGCTTGCGTGGGATGGGACGGAGGTAGGCCTTGCTGGGTGTCGATGATGTGGAGGCCTGATGTGTCAGATGCTTGTCTCCTGAGAGAGAGAGATAGACACACAGTAGTCATAATATGAGGGATTTTGATGTTGAAACCTGTTGTATTTTTATATTAGGGGAGATGTCAGGACTTAATGTTGATAATAGCGCAGGTTAATATTATGCATGGGAATGCAGGGACTCGATCTGCTCAGATAAGAAAGTTTATCCTCTTTTATGCCACTGTATATATGTTTGGCAGAAAGAGAGAGAGAGAGAGAGAGAAAGGAAATAAGAAGGTCAAGGAGGGAGAAGGAGAAGGGAAGTCAGAGGAGGAGTGATGTACGTATAATCACCAGTGACAAAATCAGCCGGGTCCATTGGACTGGGAGAGCGACTGGGCATGGGGGACACGCTGCGTGAGTGGGAGCGACCGCGAGAGTTGAGGGAGTTCATGGAGGAAGACATGCTCCAGCCTCCAGTCCCTGCCGTCAGTTTGAGGACGTCTGAAGGGACCCAGCCTTCCTTCCCGTCCACCATCACATAGAACATGCCTGCAGGTGGGCGAGTGGTAAAGTCGACGATATATACATTATGCATCTATGGATGGCACGCACATGGTGCTCAGTATTTGAAGTGTGCAAACTGGTTCTAGCCGAAATTGATTTGCACAACCGCAGTAATCAGTAATCAGTAATCATAGTGTTTTAGCTAACTAAAGTTGATTTCAATGGCAGTATGTACAAGCCCAGTGTACTGAAAGACTCCCAAGTGCAATATTGTTTCCAGAACGATAATTAGTTGAGCAACTGGGTCTTCCCAGCTGTTCTCTATTGCTGTCTGCCATACCGTAATGTTTTACGTAACTCATAATAGATGCGATCGTTAATGCCGCATTCTCACGTTCACTCGCCACGTGTATAATACTCGCCAGTTTATATCTATGTGTGTGTGTCGTAGTATCAAGACTCACTGCTGTCGGAATCGTCAACGACACAGACCACCTGACCCTCGTGGATACTCAGCTCGTCCTGTGCCTGTTTGTGATAGGAGGTGGTAGAGATGTAGCACGCTCCGTCCATCATCAGCTCTTCCTCTACGTCTGAACCGTAGCTGTAGCTGTCCGAGATGTCTGGAGATACAGAGAGAAAACGCAATCAGTTTTGAGCGCAAACGCTACTGATTCGTGAGTACTAGTGTCTATTGAGACTTTATGCTTGCAAGATAAGGTGTGTCACAAACCAGGATAATCGTCAAAATGTGTCGCTCTATGCCCGTGCACTGAGGCTACGTGTCCCGTATCAACACTTTAGTACAGCCTCCAGAAAGAAAACCTGTGTCATCCCAGTGATGGCCATGTAACAGTGAATACAGCCTTATCCCTTACTATTTTAATGTGATCTTTGAACCAAGGCTAACAGTACACGCGATAGCCCCACCAGTTGATCCCTTTCCCACTCACTCTGTTCCTCTTCTTCCTCCTCTCCCTCCTCCTCCTCCTCCCCGCCACCGCTTGCCTCCTCTGTCTCCTTCTCCTGAGACTCCAGGGCCTCCGACAGCTCCTTGATACTCTCAAGGAGCTCTGCAGATGGCTCCTGCCCCTTTTCCGAAGGGTCAGAGGTCACCTCGTTAAGGCACACGGATGGAATAAGTCCCTGCTCCATGCTGGACATGTTGCTGTAAGGGATTGAGGGGAAGGGAGAGTGAAAACAGATAGAAGGATAGGACATTTCCTTGAACTATTACAGGCTTGTCTCTTTTTGTTGACTATACAAGCAAAAAATTGCTACTTGAAAGTTAGAATACTGAACTTAAACGGATGTTGTAAAATGGTGAAGTGTATCTGTTGAAGGAGGAAAGCATTGTTTGTATATACACAAGTCAATGCAGCTCACACTAAAGTGCTACAGGGGGAATAGCCAGTGCTGGGGCTAGGAACAAGGGTTATATGATATGGGGGGCAAGGAAGACAGGTCATGCTATACCACACTACATGACTGCATGTTTATGTGCGAGTATTGTTGGTTTCCTGGCAAGCATAATAGTCCAGATCACACAGAGGCCGTAGTAAGATACAGACCTGCTAGACCAATAAGGAAATGTCTATCTGCTACCTGGGTCCATTCACAGAGAGGAGAGTACGTGGCCTTAGGTAAATGTAAGCTTGTTGGCCTAAGGGTAAATGTAAGTTTGTCGCATGTGGCCCATGCTGACATACATATGGCTGAAGTGCAAGTCCCAGAGACTGCACGTATAGTGGGAACTTGACGAGAAATCTCCCAAAAAAATTGGGCAAAATTCAAGACGCTACACAAATACTCCCCATAAAGCGCCCTTAGTCTGTGTCTGTATGTGTAAAGAATAGAGGAAAGATTGTGGTAGTTTTTTAAAACCTTTTTTGTCATTCACTATACACATGTTGTTTCATGCAAGATGATATCTCAACAGAGCTACGTACGTATGTGTAGGAGTGAAGGCGTATTATGTATTGTGGTAGTGTGGAGGAGACTCACCATACGACCCACCAGCCGTCATCAGGGGCTGAGAGTACAGTCACCTTGTCTCCGCTCACTACCGACAGCTCGTCCTTCTGCTGCGACGTGTAGGACTGGCGAACCTCTCGTGTTGACCCTGAGAGAGGAGGTATATACATGGAGGGAGGGAGGGAGGGAGGAGTGAGAGCGTGCATGTTATTTATGTGGTATGTAAGGCTATATCAGTATCTACACATTGCGTTGCTTTATGCCCCCCACACACACTAAGACAGATATTAAGAGCATACTTTCAAAATGCTATCACTTTACAACGAATTCCCCTGTTATCTCCAAGTCATACATGCATAGAAATGTGAAAAGCAGGTCCTGTAAGGTCACATATGAACAAATACAGGGGCCATAAGGAATGCCTGCAATGACTTTTGGAATTTCAACAGCCCCCCCACTGTGCATTGTTAAAGATGGGACTCACCAACAATGGTGTTTTGACGAGGGTTGGTGTTCTTCTTGCTGCGATCTACCACCTGACCCAGGTAAGTGGCAGGGGCCCACCCCGCCCTCCCGTGCATGTCCTCCACATACCACCATCCTGTGGGGAGTCAGAGAGAGAGGACCAGTCATTAATGAACCACTGTGTCACAGAGCCAAAACTGAGGGCCAGCAAAATTGACACATGAACCACCATCAAAACTGGGAACCAGCAATACTATCACACTATACTCAGTCATTTGTGTTGACCAGGTACTAACAGAAAGACCCACATAAGTAAGAGCTAGAATGATATGGGAAGTGCTAGAAACCAGGGCCAGTTGTAAAACTACAAGGGCTAAAGAATGTCTTGAGCAACCTTACTAAAAGTCTGGTGCATCTTTATACTGAGTTTGGATGGTGTATTGCCTACCTACATACCCCCAACTGTGGGACTACTGTTGAGACCAGATGGTATAAAATACAGGACTATACTATTGCATGAGTGTAGGTGTGGTTACCGTGGTCCTTCTTGTCCAGGACTTTGACAATGTCGTCTTTGTTGAGTGAGAGCTCCGAACTGTCAGAGGCTTTGTACCTGGTGAGGCACTGGTACAGAACAAGGTTGCTAACTGCAGGACGGGAGGGAAGGGTTTAAAGTTGGTTACAGTCTGAATGTTACTATCAATATGCTATGTGTTATGCATGCACTATTACACATGGGCCACACAAATTACCTGAAGGAGAAGGAGAAGAAGAAGAAGCAGTGCTGTCATTCATCCTGCGGAGGAGAGAACATAAACACTTCTGACCCCACATTACACACAGTGATGATACTCAATTCCCGGCACTATATTATACCCAAGGTATGACTACATATATAGTACATGGAACTATTGAGAAGTCTTCCTGCCCCTGAATGAGGTGAAGGTGTAACACACAGGAAAATGTGGCATCCGATCCTCCTATTGAGGTCTACATATATAGGCACCACAGAACTCTATAGTAGAAGCTTCCTCCTGTGAGCCATATGCGGGGCTCCCTGCTGTGTAGTGTATATACCTATTGTGTGGGACTCACCACTTGGGCTTCATGGTAGGGATGATCCTGGTACTCTTACGGGCGTGGAACTTTCTCCTTATCTGTAAACAGAATTGTGTATATACACACACAGGTAAAAGTGTACACACGTTGTCCTAGGTGTTGTCCTATATAGGTATCGTTGAATTGATTGACACATGCACTTGACTTGTGTTTACACCCTGTGGTTCCATGTGCATCACCCTCCCCATCAACAAACATACGACAAAGGAATGCAGGGTAAATTGGGAAGACGGTGCTTTCACTTTGGGTCCTGTAACAATATATGGGTTGTTAGAGCACTAGGACTCAGTTTGACAACGTCAGAAATTGCTCTTTCTTTTGTCAGCCCTTTGTGCTTAATAGCTGGGGAAAGCATGGACTTAACACAGAGGGTGGCAGTGGGGATAGTGATAGGGACATACAAGACACAATCAGGAGATATATATTATACAGAGCTGGGGGGGAGGGGCTTACGTTCTTGACGTAGGCTGTGCCCTGACGACGGTCAAACTTGCGAAACATGGATCCTGGGACGAATCCTTCCCCTCCATTGTACCTGCACCAGTGAGTCAATATAACAGTCATCACCACACCACAACAGTGAAGATGATACTAAACTACTTAAACTCTGGAAAATCAATAGTAAATCCCTGTCTTGAACACCAAGTTGACAGCTCCATATAGGCCTATGTATGCTGTATTGTTAACATACACACACATTTGTCCATAGTATACTATAAAGGATCTCAGGAAAGGCTGTGAATGATCATACCTGATTAGCCACCATCCGTCGGCATATTTCTTGATGAGTTTGACAATTGCTCCACTCACAAAACTGATTTCATCGTCACGAGACGCCTGGTAGGCCGACAAGCTGATGTACCTTGCACCCACTGTGGGATAATATTCACCATAATACAGTAGATCGAGGAAGGCCTCTAGTACACCTTAATAAACACTATGGTGGTATTGCCCACATACCAAATAGCAATTGCCAGTTGTGGTGTCCCAGGGAGCTAAAACTACATGCCACTACAAAGGAAGTATTGCTCCATGAAGGATGCTATTCAGTAAGGATACAGCTATGCCTTATACGATTGGGAAGTTATGTGCCAGAGTAACTCTACACCCTAGACTGCCAATACCCACACACACATAATGATATTTATAGAGATCTGGTGACTACTCTGTGGTGCATGGCACGAAATAAGGGCCCTGGATTCACATAACACACACACAAGCTGAGAAATCCTCATGAAAACAGATTTTGATGGCTGACCTCTCATGGAGGACATGAGTCTCTCGTTCTCCTCTTTCTCCTCTGCGATGTCTTCCTCGTCCACAGGGACTAGGTAGGAGGCTGGAGCCCAGCCCAGGGCTCCACTAGCATCCACCATCCACCAACCTTGGAGGGGAGGGAGGGGAGGGGGGGGAAGGTATGAGTGAGAGAGAGTGAAGGGTAAAACAGGATAATTCAGAGAAAAGGTGGCAGAGGAAACCCGACAAGGAAGTGTGTACTCTCAACAGCTAAGCAACAAATCAGCAGGTTATAGTGCAGACACCACTTCCTTCCTTTATAAGGAGGCAGGAGGGAAATGCCTGATATCCACAAGGGTTTCTTACCACAAGTTTCACACACATTTGGTATCTGTTTCCACAGACAAGGCCACCAGCAATGCCTAACACCAAAATTTGCACCAGCTCAAACAAAAATTCCCAGAGACTACATTACACGAAAGGCAAGTAAGTGGTGGTTGAAGGTGTAGATGGCTCACCACTTGGGTCTTTCTGGAGGACCTGTAGCACTGCCCCCTCTGCAAAACTGAACTTTGTCTTGGAGTCGCTGTAGCAGGCCACTGCATAGTAGGACCTCAGTCTCATCGGTCCAGTGATGCTAGAATCAGCAGCTACATATACCATAGCCAAGAGGGAGAAATGGTAGTAACTGTTGGTATAATATAGAGCACTGTTTCTTACGAGTTGTATAATGAGCTATGCAGGGTATGAGAAAGCTGGTTTGAGGACTTACTCATTTTGATTGGCTCGCTCTTTTTCCTCTTCTTGTTATTAGAGCTGTATAACAAAACAAAACAAATCCTCACCCTTTTCTTCATGCAATCTACGTACAACTGACAATAGAGCCTCCAATAAGGGACACTCTGAATATAGGACACAATATCTCAGTAAAGGACACACTATGAGGTCCCAAACTTTTAGTCGTTTCATTGTTTTACTTACGTCTTGGGCGCTTGTCCAGGTTCACTCATATCCGACGTACGCAGTTGGAAAAATTTCTTGATGATGTCACTCTTTACGATACTGGCGGGCATGCTGGGCAGCTCCTTGATGTAGGAATTGAGCAGTCTCTCAAAGATCCTGTCCTCGCGCACGACCCTCGACGGACCGAATATGGTCATCTTGAGCGGGCAGCTCGGGATGACCGCTTCCTTCTTGTTAAAGTAGCCGGCTTCCACTGGGAATTGTGCCACCAGCTTTGTCTGTGGGAGAAGAGAAGCCGAGGGCATAAAAAGAGCACAGCACTTTGTTTTACCTGCATTACCAGCTTGCAAGTGCTTTTTGTACAGTATTGGACAGTTGCCAATGGCATTATATATAGCTACACACCCTCCCTCACTATGAATAAGGTTTTACTGCTGCAGCATGATTATATTTTTAGGTGTTTTTCTGGCAAAATGAAACCCAAACTGTTACTGTTTCCAATTTTTTTACGGAGGCAAACACACACAACACACTCAGGGACTTACATGGAGGCTGGCTATCTCTTTCACTGTCCTGAATATGACGTAACTGCTCTCGTCCGACAGAGTAATATCGATTGCAAACTCTTTATCCTGCAGAAGACGCCGAGAGAAAAACTGACAGCGCCGATTTTTCAAGAACTGTACAGTTGTAGTGAGCTAATCTACTGTAGCTATAGCTATGTTCATAAGATAGAAAGCATAGCTAAACGGGAAAGGGTTGGAAGATGACAGCTAGCTATTTCAACTCACGCTCTTTCGCCTGTTTTTGTTCGACGAGTCGTCCGATCCCAGGAGACGAGCCTGGACTACGTGTCGCTCATCAGAACCACTCATTCTCTGGCACTTACTCAACTCGCGTTTCTTCTACTAACACCGTACTCTTCTTCTTGAAATAATGTGCTCTACAAGTGAACCAACGTCTTTTTATCAGCCTTTCATCAACTGCAAATTAATTGGCATCCTGTTCTAATGCGCATGCGCACATCGGGCGAGAACGACCAGCGCAGAGATCGAGAGAGGAGGCCAGGACGGCCTCGCCAACGTCTTGACTTCGAAGAATGAGATATGGGCAGATAGTGATTGGACCTGCAGGCAGTGGAAAAGTAAACAACCACAATGTTTGTTTGAGCGACAGTGTAAACTATTGCTGGTCTAGCTCTTTAGCGCGTAGGCGTGTGTTTTGCTTTTGTTCACGGAGTTGTGTGTTTTTCTCCTCCGCCGCCACCCTCTGCTACTCATCTCCCTGTGGACTACTACAGTCCACGTACTGCAGCAACGTGGTGAAGTACTGTCAGGAGTCCAAGAGGACCGTCCACGTGGTGAACCTTGACCCTGCAGCCGAGAATTTTACCTATGATCCAGTGGTAGGTGAGTCGTTTCTGCTGGGATATGATAAGATTTCCAAACCCTCTGTGTACCTGTGCTTAGCACATACACTAGGATGAAAACGTGTTAGAGAAGAACTTTTAGTAGTAGAAAAATCTATGTTGGGGCACACATTAGGGTTTATCATTTCAAGTCATAGTCTGCTTGGGTAGAATCTTGAAGGGTAGTGAAGTACTTTTGAGTGGCTAGCTCCTTTCACCCTCCCTAACCTCCCCACCCCCCTCACACCTCCAGATATCAGGGATCTAGTTCAGGTGGAGGATGTGATGGAGGACGAGGAGCTAAAGTTGGGTCCCAATGGAGGCCTCATCTTCTGCCTCGAGTGAGCTAACCTTATGTAATCTTACGTAATAACGGTAGAATCCCTGAGGTATATATCCAATGGGATTTCAGCACATTTACACATGTATGTGGTACACCTCTTAGGTATGATGTCGTAATTCTTGTACTTATGGCACGCAAGCGCAGTGTCTTCCCAAGGACGAGGGTGAATTTCCAAAAAGGTGCTCCACTGGAGATTAGCACAATTAGCAACTGCGAGAATTTGTGGAATAGTCTCCATGTTTGTCAAAGAGCAGTGCACATATCTGCATAATAATACATTAGCACAAACATGATTGGTCTGTGTGTAGTGACCCACGCCCTTATGTGTCAATGAGAAAGTACGGTACTTCAGTGGTATGGTATTGAGCAACAGGGAGTAAAAGGAAAGCAACAGAGTAAGGATGTAACTGAAGCTGAGGTTCAGTAAGTTCCTGTGGAATTGCCTTAGTTGCGTATAGAGGGAAACCCGGTGGTTGGACTGATGTCTTACTTCCTGCACACTTCCCAGTCCACTCTGGATTCACTGCACACTTATGAATATTCCGTGACGTCAATACACCTCTTTCTGCACTCTTGGTCATCTCTCACACACACCCCTATGAATAACCTTCCGTCACTGTCACTGTCAATAGAGCACTAAGAGTGTGTGTTCTCCAGGAAAGATGCCAGGAAGTATAATATATATGACTTCCCCAAAAGTTGCATGATAATTATAATATAGAAGTGATCTTTGTTGAGTGAGTGTATATCTCCACCACAACTGCCCCCCACTTGTGTGAAGAAAAGACGTGTAATGTGTTGTACCCAGGTACCTGATACAGAACCTGGACTGGCTGGAGCAGCAACTGGGGCAATACGATGACGACTATATCCTATTTGACTGTCCTGGTGAGCCTGATGAAAAGTTGGGCTGGGTTCACAGTACATCGCATTGCCCTGTCCCACTGTGCCGTGTTGCGTCGTTATCCTCCCTATATAAAGGTGGCTTTTTTGTAAGCACAATAGTGGAAAAGAGACAAACCAACTATCCTTAATACTTTGACTACAGTTGGAGTATGGAATGGTAACATCTGCTATCTTGCTGTGCCTATCCCTATCTCGCCCAAATTTCACCGTCCCCCCTAAGTAAAGGTGTCAACGATTTCGCATTTTTTGTAGGCACAAGAGTAGAAAAAGAGACAAACCAACTATGCGTAGTACTTTGACTAGTGTTGGAGTATGGAATGGCAATGTCTTCTATCTCGGTGCACCTATCCCTATCTAGCCCAAATTTCGCCGTCCCACCTATATAAAGGTGTCAACGATTTCGCATTTTTTGTAGGCACAAGAGTAGAAGAAGAGACAAACCAACTATGCGTAGTACTTTCACTAGTGTTGGAGTATGGAATGGTAACATCTGCTATCTTGCTGCACCTATCCCTATGTAGCCCAAATTTCGCCGTCCCACCTATATAAAGGTGTCAACGATTTCTCATTTTTTGTAAGCACAATAGTGGAAAAAGAGACAAACCAACTATCCTTAATACTTTGACTACAGTTGGAGTATGGAATGGTTAGGCTAGGAATGGTAACATCTGCTATCTTGCTGCACCTATCCCTATCTCGCCCAAATTTCGCCTATTGTGAACCTAGCTGTGCACGTTAATTCCTATGTAGATGTAATGTTTATATGCATGACAGCAAGTTTGTTCAAAACACGCACACTGCCCCCCATCCTCTAATTACCCCAGCCCCTCCACTCTGCAGGACAAATTGAGCTGTACACTCACATCCCGCTGATGAAGCGACTGGTGGACAGGCTGCAGCAGTGGAACTTTCGTCTCTGCTCTGTGTTTCTCCTGGACTCCCAGTTTGTGGTGAGCACCAGCAAGTATGTCGCTGGTGTCATGACGGCTCTGTCGTCCATGGTGAGTCTGGAGCTGGCTCACGTGAACCTCCTCACCAAGATGGACCTTCTCGACAAGAAATCACGCAAGGAGGTAGACGAGAAGTGAGTCGTGTCCCGTGTCACTGTGATAATTAAAGTGCAAACGCTCGGCGCACTAGAAACGTGCGTGCGTAAGAATACAGCAACAGGGACAGCAAAACAGTGGCGAAAGGATTGTTAAAACTTGACAGGAATAGGTGCAGCAAGATGGCGGATGTTACCATTCCATACTCCAACATTAGCAGTATATACAATATAGGGGGGACGGCGAAATTTGGGCTAGATAGGGATAGGTGCAGCAAGATAGCAGATGTTACCATTCCATACTCCAACACTAGTCAAAGTACTACACATAGTTGGTTTGTTTCTTCTTCCACTCTTGTGCCTACAAAAAATGCAAGATCGTTGACACCTTTATTTAAGGGGACAGCAAAATTTGGCCAAGATTGGGATTGGTGCAGCAAGATGGCTGATGTTACCATTCCATACTCCAACACTATTCAAAGTACTACGCATAGTTGGTTTGTCTATTTTTCCACCCTTGTGCCTACAAGAAAGATTGGGGGATATTTTGGCGCACCAGCACTAACAGCTCAGTGTGCAGGCTCATTGAATTTGATGATTAGTTAGGTGAAATAAAATGCCCACAAAAATAGAACTCGCGCGCAGCATACGTGTTGTGTTCGGTTTTACACCGCTTCGCAAACTACGCGGAATTGTGATGGTTAATTATGTCACCTTTACAAACAGGACTAGAATAGGCAGCGTGGATGGACCACTAAACGATGCTTACAGGCAGCTCGTAGAAGTACAAACTAAAGTTTCCCTACTCATATCAATAAGGTTTCTGTGTATGTATATACATTACTGACTTTCTGAACACGAAAACGACCAGATATTTGTCACGTGATTAGCGAGAGTGAGAGAGTCCTTACGTGTGCATTTATCCTCCCCAACAGGTATCTGACCCCTGACCCCACCATACTGCTGTCGGATTTGAGTGAGACGACGTCAAAGAGATACAACAAACTAAATTCTGCCATTGTTACTCTGGTCAGGAAAATTGGGGCAATTTCCATTATTGCAGGAAAAAGCACATAAAACCTCTCAAAAATATATGCGAGAAAGGCCCGGGCTGGGAAGCTCATTGGCGACATATGTGCATAAATGGCTATTGGTTCACTGTCTCAGTGTGTGTGGTGTGTGTGTGCTCCTACAGATTAGTGACTACAGTCTGGTGCAGTTCCTACCTCTCAACATGGCAGAGGAGGACGCCCTGTCAGACGTCATGCTCTACATCGACAACACCATCCAGTATGGTGAAGACCTGGATGTCAAGATCCCTAAGGTAACGTTTGAACATGGAATCATTGTATAGCACCTATACTGAGAAAGCCTCACGCAGATAAGTACATTGTACTCTATGTATATAATATATACACTATCTGCACTTGTGCAACTTGGAATGGCAGTCTAGGGGTCTGGGAACAGGCTACTGGAGTTCTGAAGTAGCTAAGTCTGTACTTGTGTGGGAACACTGGTGCAGTATTGTAACGCTTAGCGTGCGGAGATTAGCTCTAGTTTATGATTCGATTCTTCGTCGTCCATTGCGGTGTAAGTTAAGTTGGGATTGAGGTTTCGAACCTCAGACTTACGTCTTATGTCTGTTTTTTTCCACAGTTGGAAGCTGATGAAGATTCATGAAGTACACAACACACATGAGACTGGCAAAAAGACGCACACACGAAAACAAGATGTGATCCATGATTATATGAGTGATAATTGTCCCAGGGTTCATTGTCTCATCATCACGTCTTGCAGCGGTGACACGAGAGTGTACCAATGTTGCAGTTCTCGCATGCCCGACCAGTGCCCACAGGTTGCAGCAATCTGCGCTTCTTTTCGGCCGAGGCTGTCCCCCAGTTTACGCATCGTTTGGCAGCCCGGGGCTGTGTACTGCTACTTCTTCCAAACTGCTGGCAGTTCCCCTTGGTTCTGTGCAGTGGAGGCACAGTAGTTGCAGCTGGAGGACGGAGAGGATATGTGACTGTGGGCGAAGGCTTTTTCTTAGCTGGGGAGTAAAACTTGTGGGGAATGTGGGCGTTAGTAGTAGCTGGTGACTGAACCAGAGATGAATGAACTGTGGCAGATGCTGTGGCGGTGTTAGCTGGTGACTGGTGAACCGGAGCAGTGGTAGATGTACAAATTGTGGCAGTGTTAGGAGCAGGTGGTTGTGAACTACTGGGGTGACCATTAGCTGGCACAGTGCTACACTGCAGTTCCTTCAAAACAGAGACAATAGCCAATGACAGCTGTGTGGAGGGAGAGACTGAATTGGATAGCTTGAGTACTCCAATGTCTGGGAGCACCTTTCCATTGGTGTAGAACACATCTACAGCCTCTGTGTCTCTCGTAGTTCCTCTGGAGCGAAGGTAGCGATGCTGATAGAGTTTCTCGACCAGTGAAATTGGGTGTAGGGATCCGGCAAGTAGGAGAAACTGCTGGCTGGTTAGTTTGAGGGAGAGCTGTAGGAACTGGTCTACTGCCTCACTACAGGTAGTCATGACCAGGAAGAGCAGTGCCAGCTGGGACTGAAGAACCTGGAGCTGTAGATATGTATAGAAGGATCTGTCTGTCAGACACACCGTAATGTTTTTGTAACCGTAAATACACGAAATGGAAACGAAGTTTACAGTTTTGTATGCCGCACACACGTGTGTGAATCTTGTTGCAGTCATTGTGGTTTACCTGTGGCTGGGTGGCAGTGTAGTTGTGAAGGGAGAGAGAGATGGAGTCCAGCAGTTGTCTCACTGGTAGAGACATGGAGTCAGTGTCACTGGGACACCTCCAGAATACTGACACAAACAGTGGAGTGCCAGTTCTGTGAGAGATACGATACCCAGTCTCAGCTATATAGCACAGGCTATGGAACTGCACATAAACAGTTTAACCACTCGCCTATTCACTGTGAGGTAATGTGTATCTTTGAAAAGGTTTCATTTTTCACATGGTTAACCCTGCGTCCCAAGCCACCCAGATAAGACTTTACTGTATGTGTGTATGTGTGTGTGTGTGTATCGACAATTCTTGCACTAGAGCACTGCATTACCTGTCCCGGTGTACATGAGACCAGAAGTCACTCAGCAGCAGGTCCACCAGGAACTGGAGGTGGTGGTGGTAATACTTGTAGCCTGGAGGGCTGCAGAACAGACAGAGAGATATATATACACAAGAGTCTACAATACATACATTTTTGGAGCCTAGTACCAGTTATTGGTACACATTCTTCCTCTTAGATTGATTGACTGTCTACAGTACACACACACACTTGGAGAACCTAAACACAGGACTTAAATAGGTATGCAGAAGCAGTAGATAGTGAGGTGGCAAACCTGAGGAGGTGTCTGATGTGTAGCCAGGCAGTGAATGGGGTCCCGGTGTCTGCCCCCAGAGCAGTGACTAACTGAGAGAGCTGGAGGTGGGCCAGCGAGGAACTCCATGGCGGGTGGAGGGAGAGGAGAGAGTGGAACAAACAGGACAGTTGGAGCACCCTCTCTGGACCCACTACTTCCAATACCTAATGAGGAGAGGGTCAGTAGGGAGCTCATAGTGTGCTTTCATTCTCATTGTCTCAACCCCTTGTGAATCAACAATAGCAGCTATACATTTTCTTCACCTATTGTGCACCCATGCAATTTCTAGGGAAAAAGGGCTTCCATTTATTTTACCACGTGAACATGGGGCCTGGGTATATATATACTTTGCCCTCAACCACCTAGTGAAAACCAAGGGCCTGAATTCACGACGTAATCCAGTAGCTACTACATGTGCAATGTAGTATAATATGAGGGAGGACCTTGTCATTGCAGGCAAGGGTCCAGAGTCGACATAGTAGCCTGCCAGGAGGCATCCTAAAGGTACCCACGGCTGATATCAGGTAGTCCAGGAGTCTGTCCACTCTCCCAGTACTGGGGCCCATGGTCTCCAGCTGGTCCGTATAGCTCTCTGCCAGACACAGCTGATTCCGGGTGAACAACTGGGCCTGTCTGCCGGGTGGTAGTGAGACGATCTGGAGGGTAGTTGGGACACACGAGGGAATACGAACCAGTTAGGGCATGGCAAACAGATCGATGACTAATTGGTGGGGAATCATGCATATACAGCAAGTGATTTGCACAGAAAACACTAGACAGCGGCTGTGCAATTTGCAGAATTTGTTTTCTTCCTCTAACAGGTCTCAGAATAAAGAATGTGGATGAAGGAATGTAATCACAATCAAAGATTGAGCATTACATGTGGAATAGATGGTTGTTCTACAAAAATCTGTGTTGATTTTTTATCACACCCAAGGACAAGACCACCACAGGAGGAAAGTTCAAATAAGTGTTAGATACGGAGTTGACCAGTGTGGTTTACAGGTGGGCAGGCTTAGCAGATGTCCTGTACAAAACACCCACAGTAGCACTAACAGACGGTGTATAATGGTGTATAATACTATACCTGAGTCTGGATGTTCCTCATTAGGAGAAGGGTCTCCAGGTCATCAATTAGGGAGGGAAAGAGGGGAGAGGTGGGTGACGGAGGGAGGGGAGGGGAGGAGGGAGGGAGAACAGAGAGTGTTGTCACAGGAGAGGTGAGTGAGGATGGCGAGGGAGAGGGGGTGGGGAGGGAAGGTGGGACGAAAGAGGGAGTCAGGGGTAGTGACAGGTCAACTGGTGCCCTCTTGAGCTTCTTTGCTGGAGGAGTATCTGCTGCAGTATCCATCACAAGCTGCATGAAAAGGGGATCAGATAAGGTTTTAGGTCCTCAATATACCCACGGGTCTCTACACTCTCACGGGAGCTGCAGGCTTGGCGAAGTATAAGCCGAGGTCACGGAATTTGCCGACTGCTTTTTGACGCCCTCTCGTTCCTCTGGCCATACCTGCAGACGGGACCAGGAGGGCGTAAAACAGTCAGCGGCTACTAGGTCTTGGATGTTAGCTACTCACACAGCAAGCTTTACAGATGGCCGCGGCCGCAACTTACTGCAACGGCAACGGTAGCTGTAGAGCAGAACTTTTTGCCAGCAAAAACACGTTTCGAAAAAAGCGGGCGTCTGTCAGCTGACCTCTGACCTTCTTTGAAACCAGCGGCGCGCGCGCCCACCAGGTGAGGTTCTAAATAAAGCCCACTTTCTCCCCAGCCTTTCCCCCTCAGTAGTCGCGGCATTTTCATGCATCCCGGTGGAGTTCACGGAGGCCTGCCTCCAGGATACTATGGCCAGAGCCACGGTAAGTTTGGGTACCAGCTTTTGGAACTAAGCAAACCTCAAAGCTGCTTCATTTCCTCAGGCATGTTCCGACATCCCAGCTATCCGGTTAGCCACAGCACCAACCCTACCTTCCAAGTGAGCTCCTGTTTACTCCTAGTACAAGCAGAAACATGAGTAATCCTTGTGGTTGTGTTGCAACAGAGTATGACGGCTCACTGGAACATGTCCGGACCAGTGTCTCACTCAGTCCCGGCCTCCATCCCTCCTCCCTCCTCTTCCTCCACCTCCTCTTCTTCGTCTCGCTCCAAGCACCACCATCACTCCAACCTCCAGGTCACTCCCTCTCTCTTTCGAGAACATAACACGTCGTTTTCAGTCGGAAATACGAACACGATTTTCCAGCTGTATACATCAGGCAGTTTGCTCTCAGTAGCTTTTACATTGTCCACCATCTTTGTTCCACTATACTGTACTGTTCCTACGGTCAGTTCATTCGATTCACTGCAGATTCCTCCACCTCCAAAACCCCCCGATCGTCCGCTACTGCCGTACATGCGCTACAGTCGCAAGACGTGGGAACAGCTCAAGGCCGATGGAAAGGGAGTCTGGGAGGTACATACTGTCACACTTACTGTTCTAGTACCAGGTTTATCTTGTTTTGCAGTCTCCTAATATAGCTCAAGTCGGTCGTCTGATTGGTCAGAAATGGCGGGAGCTATCGGATGAAGAGAAGCAGCCGTATCACGATGAATATGAGGCTGAGAAGGCAGTGTATTTAGAGCAGATGAAGGCCTATCGCAGCTCGCCTGCCTATAAGAGGTGGCTGGAGCTGAAACAACAAGGTATGAGTATAGTTAAGGCAACTGCATTTATCTTGCTAAGTCTTGTTTGAAACACGATTTATGAGGTGGAGTTCCTACCACATTGTACAAATGATGAAGTTATTTATCTGTGAAATCATGTAGGCTCTCTCTCTCTCTCTCTCTCTCTCTCTCTGCAGCGGAACAAGCAACTCGGGAGGCTGCAGCAGCACAGGCTCTATCTTCCTCCTCCTCCACCTCCTCCCAGTCCTACCTTCACCACCACCACCACCAGGAGTACGGTCCTCCTCCTCCGTCCGTTATTGCTCCCTCGAGACACAGCATGGAGAGTAGACTGCAGATGATGCAACAACAGCAGCATGATGACGAGGAAGGTAACAACAACTCCCGTAAAAATGTACTTATGAAATTGTAAAAGCTTACGTATATACACGTTAATTGTCTTGTCTCTGCCATGTGACGCACTCACGTCAGATGAGTACATCACCATGAAGCAGGTGGCTGCAGTCAGGTTCCACAGAAACCACCGTCTCATGATGGAGGTCTTCAGTGACGTGTGTGTCCCAGACCCTCGCACTGGTCAGTAACTTCCGATGAGGGACCCTCCGAGATAGGAACGACCTCTCTACAAAGGACATTTGTTTCAACCCCATGCTAATACCTTAGTGCCTCTGAAAAAGGGACGACCTCTCTACAAAGGACATTTGTTTCAACCCCATGCTTATACCTTAGTGCCTCCAAGAAAGGGACGACCTCTCTATATACAAGGGGCAAAGTCATCACCCATAGTGCCCCTGGTTCAGAGGGTCCACTGTATATCATCATCCATCTGATCCCTCTCCATTTAGCTCTGTTGTACTGTTCTTTATGTGTAGTTGTGAGCAAGACCCGTCTGGCAATACTGACCAAACAGGTCCAGTCCTTGGAGACTCACAAGGCAAGCTCCTAGCTGTTGGCTATAGTAGTGCAATGTGTGGGAAAACCAATACGTAAAGGAGAAAAACTCCCGTTGTTTTAATGCAAAGGGGGGCTGGGTGAAGAATGTTGGTTAAATTGTGATTTTATCCTTTGGCATGTATTATGAAGAATACATAACTCATATTATTGTGCTCTACCTAAAAGAGAATACTGCTATTCGCTATGAGAAAGTTTGGAAGTGTGACGTTGCTGTATGTAATGTTGTCCCCAGAGGAGACTGGAAGACGAGGTGCGACAACTGGAAGGCAAGTTTGAACAGAAGAAGAGACAGTTCCTGGCAAACTCGGTCAAATTCCGCCGAGAGCTGAAGCGAGTGAGAAGTATTTTGTACACAACTATCCATGGGTCATTGGTGTGTTGGTTAAAGCACAGTTTGCAGTCAAGCTGAAGTCTCTGTATGATTGGTTCTTATAACTGGGATTAAACCCCTTGAGTCCATTGATCAGTATAATTATACACCATGGAATTATGTTCCAATGGTATATATATACAGTAATTCTGACTTATCTATAGGCATTTGCTATGTCCCCAGATCATGCTACATACAAGTAAACTGCAATCATAGGAACCTTTTGTTGTCTCCTCAGATTCACGGGAACCCTCCATCTACATGGAAGACTAGTCCGTTAGTACTGAATGCCAGGGACATCCCCAAACCTTCTTCTGATGCGAAATACGCCAAACTCTAAAAGTCTCATACTCCCTCTCAATTAGATTGTATCCCTATCATTATCACCACTGATTAGTCTTAGTTTCCTCTCCTGTACATTGTGATGGATAAACTTTAAGATTAAGGTATGTGCAGTGTTATTACTGTAGAGAGTTGTTCATGATTGGTGGCTAGTGGCAGCACTAGTTGAGGGCTGGAGAGTGGAGAAAAGAGCTCTTCTCTCGCTGTTTGTTCCATGGCATACTGTAGACAGACAAACATGGTTTTTGGGAGGGGGAAACAGTTGGAAGGGAGATGGAGGGATTGAAAAAAGGGAGGGAGGAAGAAAGAGATGGAGATGAGAGCTGGATCGTTGTGAGTGGCTCACTGGTGTAGGCAGCAGAGGTGAACCTTCCCAGAATCTGTAGCCACAGAGTCTGCATGTCTCTCTCGGTGAGATTAGTGGGAGAGAACGGACGCTCACTGACACCTCCCAACGTCCTGAGAGAGACACAACACATTTGTTAGACAGAAATCACAACAAACATTATTGCAGCATGGTGGTGCAAAAATCGGTTTTCATTTTGTTTGCAAAACACAACAAAACAGCCGTTCCATTCCGTTTTTTGTATTTAGCATGCTGTTCTTGCCAGCCAGCTGTCCCCATTAAGCCTGAAAGTGAGAGAGACTTACTGTTGTGAGGTTATTTGGACTGGTATGACCTTTATTTCTTGAAGCTGCACAGAGTCAAAGTTGGCGAGAATTCACAAAGAACATCACGATGTCTCCCTATACCTTGTCTATTTTGCTGCTTGTTGAGTGCACCAGAAGTAGAGCTGTTGGAAGCAAGCAGGCATGTTAAGACTGTGATTCTTGCTGTATAGTAGACGGTTACTTGGCTGTTGTGTACTGGAGTTGCTCTGTATGGGACTCTGTAGAGATGGCCTCAGCGACTGACTCTGACCTATACCACCAACTGATCGTCTACTTCCCTTTCCTCTACCTCCTAAACCCTAAAGAACCATATACGTCAGACCAGTCAAACATACATACAGTATACTGAGAGCATTGGTTTCATGCTGACAGCTGTACCATCCTCATTTCTTCAAGCTCTCTTCGAAATACCTCCAACTGCTTCTGGTGGTGCTCCCTCTCCTATAATGCATAGTGTTGGTGGTAAATATGGGGTTGGAGGTCCCCTATTTAGTGGTGTATAATATACACAAACCTCTCTTATTCTGTGTGACAGGATCCTCTGCTCTCTCTCAACCTTTTGCTGCATCTCCTCCATCCTCTGCTGTCTATATTATCAGACCCCTTTGATAATAAGTTTTCTTTCAGGCCATTTCCCCAATAGAAGCTTAGGAATGCATGTATAATTGCTCATACAATCACACTCACACTAGGAAAACTTTTTGTATGGCTATCAAACTTAGATTGGGGCAGTATCATTAACGCTCACAGCTCATTATATGCCGTTCCACCAGTGGTTGATAAGTCACGTTGAGCCAAGAGACTGTGGGTGTCGTGGGAGGGTCGCGGGGGACGGTGTGAGGGGTGGAGGGAAGGGAGTAGCAGGGGGCTGGACTGTGGATGAAGTGGGAGTGGCTTCACTTTGAGAGGCCGAGAGAGGTCGGAGAGAAAGGTCTTCTCCATCTGCAGGTATTATGAAAACCACATCTAGATCTTTGAAAACTGAGGACACCTCTCTGAAAAAATCCAAGGACCAACTCTTGGACAAGACACCTCACTACTTTGCTTCCCACGATTTTATTGCCGAAGCGTTTGAAATTTGCACCGGGCTGCTATTGTGCGGTTGGCTATATGGAATCATGCACTCTGCTGTAGCTGCTGCACCTCTTGCTGGAACTGAAGGATGGTCAGTGAACGAGAGTGACCTGATAGAGCCTTTTCCACAGCCTCAACCTACACATAGTGAACACAACAACACTGCAATTTCCATCTAAAGATGATTCTCTTCCAATTTACATGCAGTTAGCTACCGATTTTGCTCTGAGTAGCCTGTCTCGAAGCAGTAAGAGCCAGACTGTGGTGAAATAAGGCAGACACTGGTACTCTGGGACATCAAGCCCTATGAAACACTGGTCCCAGATGTAACATACAACATCCATTGATACATCTCCTGAAAACGGACACAAAAGTTTGATAGCACAGGTACAGTACGTATAACAGAATCTGTCCCTAGGTAATACAGACTTCAGGAACATTATTATATAAAATAAGCTATATAACTTCAACCATCATTTTCTGAATCTGATTGTAATGAGTGTGAAGACTCAGCCTTCTTTACCAGGTATATAGCATCATCCACACTTTCATACAACTTACCAACAAGCATCTTCTGGATGTGAGGGAAGAGAATTGATTTGAGCGTGTGATGGAAGGGGTTTCCCCAGGCTCTCCTGTCCTTCTTCGGAGAGCCTCCAGTCTTCTTGAAGGCTTTCCCCAGAGCCTGGTGGAGCTGGGGGTCCTCTGTCTGTAGCAGTTCCTCCACTCTCCTGGCAAACTTTTTCATTCCATCTGCACTCTCCTGGGGGTATACAGAGTATCCAGCTCGTCAATCAGAGCTACAGTGTTAGCATAAAACTCTAAGCAGATACAATTCTGCAATGAATAACTTTGCATGGAAAGAGTATAGTCCTTCCATTGTTCCTACACCAATGTGGCACAGCAGATTCAGTGGAGGCCCGGACGTAGCAGAGAAAGCATCGAGCTCCCCTCACTTACTGTTGCACTGCTGCTGACGCTAGGAGGCAACATCTCCATGAAGTGGACGTACTCGGCCGCAATCTCTGCAAAGATAACCCGTGCCTCTCCCTTGCTGCTGCTGCTCCTGTCCACCTGCCGCTCCAGCTCCTCCCTCCACACGTGCACGAACGGCACAGACAGCAAGAGCTCAGAATCCAACACTTCCCCGCTGGCTCTTTGCATCCAGTACAGAACCACAGCCTGCATGGCCGACAGAGCCACGCTGCTACCGGCCAGCTCCCTAAACACTGGGTTTTCGCCGAGAACGTGGCGACAGCGCCGTGATATCTCCTTCTTGCTCTCGTCCCCCGGCTGCAGCTCCTTGCCAGCCACCAGGAAATCTTTCTGGACGTCTGGCCGCGACAGGAGAGCTCTCCAGGCGGCGAGACGAAGTCCGTGCGGGAGAGGGTGGTTCAGGGCGCATTTGAGTGAATGCTTCAAGTGCGGGGAGGCTTCGAGTAGCCTCGAACACGCTTCTGCCAACGGGTCGGCCTCAGGATGTGCCCGGGGCATCGTCGATGAATCCTCGGCGGTAGCCGAGAATTCTTGTGCAATTCCAGGAGGTTGGAACAGGAGTGGACTAAAGTGGTAGTCCACGGACGTCGCTACATGAGCCCGGAGCCTGGCATAGGCCGCCGTTTCTCCCACAGCCTCCACTGCTCTCTCAACTGCTGCCAGTTTATCACTGGTAGAGAGAGAACCGAAAGTTCGCAGATGTCCCCCTGTCATCTGCGCCAGTAGCTCTCTCTGCAGTCTTGACCAAGCTCTCGACGTTATGACATCCCCCCGCACCTTCTTGAGAGCCTGGGAAGGCATATCCATCTCTCTCTGAGTCCGCTAGCTCGCTCTGCTTCGGCGTCATGGAGAAAGAAGAGGGAGGGGCTGGGATCAAAGTGCGCGCGCGCAAACCGTCCTAATTAGCGCGCACCAACAGCCTCGATCGAGATGAACTGTGTCGTACCTGGGCGAGGAATCAGAGGTGAGTATGGACTCTCTCTTTCTCTGTACGACTCACACGTGTGTCTTCCTCTCACACTCAGCGTTCGGGAAGGCGGTCCAGTGTCTGGCCAAGATAGGGGAGGACCTGCACATTGAGGCACTTGAGAAAGGAGTTAGTCTGTTACCTTCACATTACACGGAAACTTTATCCGCAGTAGTTTCACAGCTTCGGGCTTCACACACAAACGTACTAAATTGACACACTGTGCTTTGTTTTCTCATACTGTAGTTGTCTCTAAGGACGGTGAACTCTGCTCGCTCTGCGTTTGTCAATTTCCTCTTCTGTCGGACGTTTTTCAACAGCTACAGCGATGGTCTGGGGAGCAGGTCTGCCGGAGATGGTGTGGGGAGAGGGGGTGGGGAGGAGGAGGAGGAGGGAGACGAAGAGGAGGACACCATCAAGTGTAAAATCACCATCAAAGTTAGCCCCTTGTCTTCCAGCATGTGTGGGGATTAAATTTTGGGGTGTATGACTTACGAACTAAGGAGTAGGAAGGGGCATGGCGAGTGATTGAGGGTCTAGAGGGTTCAAAGCAATTCTCCCAGGGTTGACAGTTTTGAAATACAGATTGTGCACTGCCTGTGTGTGTTCGATTGTGTGCGTTTGTGTGTGTGTGTGTGTGTGTGTGTGTGTGTTGCAGTCAGTTCTGAGTGTGTTTCGGTCCCTGAGCACTCTGGAGAAGGCTGTGGACTACTTCTCTCTTTCCATCAACTGCAAACTCAGTAAACTGGTCTTCATCTTCCACTGCAGACACGGTATGGTACATATGTACAGAGAGAGAGAGAGAGAGGAGGGGAATACGTAAATATTTTTCCCCCTGAGCTGGGCTGAATAAGACTTGCATTGTATTGTAATCTGCCCTCTTTCAACTGTACATGTTGTATATACATGTGGTACACACTGCATAAACCTAGCACCAAGTGCCATGTTTCTGGAAAAAGGAACTGTATTCAATCTCGCAAATTATGCGAGTATTGGGAGTTATGGCGCAATAAAGCTATAGTAGCACTTACTCAACCGTGTTTTTAGTTACCATAAGTTTCGTTACGGTATATACCTAATATTCCATGTGGGTACAGAGTACTCTCTGTGATACACCACCACCAGTAAACACTAACTGGTGGAGGACGTGGTATTGGAGGAATGTGGGGACGACACTGATCGCTGAAAAGGTTAACCCGTGAAGCTGTATACGTACACATCCCGAAACACGAGAGATTTGTGGCACGTCTAGTGTATCCCCTACCTGTGTGACGAAATTACTTGCACTTTCACCTTCTAACCGCACATGGCGTCGTGTGTGTGCGGCTCAGGTATTGTGAAGACGCACCAACTGGGCTTCCAGGAATGCGACTCTCTGCGAGCTGTCTTTGCCAAAGACCTGTCCCCCAACCACATCAAGTTACAGAGCAGGTCGGTATGACCGTATAGTGTATTATCCCTCCCAGCTGGCCGTGTTTGTGTGTTTGTGTGTGTGCGCGCTCTCTCATGCGTAAACTATGTGCTACTTGGTGCATGAAATTATAGTTCATAGCATACCAGCCATATATAGGTATATATAGATAGATAAGACTGGTTGCGATCTGTGTGCCGTGTATCTAGTGATGGTGTGGATTTTGCGTAAGGTATATATCACGTATGTATATACATAGCACGGGGCAAGTGTTTATAAACATTCTGACAACTAGAGCGTAGAGGGGTTGTTAGGGTGTCTTTTTCCAGCATAAATTCCCCAGTTAGGTTAATTGTCCTCGTCGTGGTGAATGCACTATGTTCATGCATGAACACATGGAGTAGAAATCACAGCATGTTGGCAAGTGAAGCGTGTCTATCTGGTCGCGTCTATTGCACGGATGTCTAAAATCCACAAGCACCATCTGTAATGTTAACATTACTCTCAATAGAAGAAACGGAATTTATAATTTATTGGGCAGGTTACCACTTGTACGGCAGCATGACAGGAAGGAATCAAATGTATATACCTTGATTGAAAACAACATTATTCACTGACATGTTGTGGTGCAGGATACTGGGTGAGGTTGTGGGGAATTTCCCTAACTTCCTGGAGGAGGTGACTCTACTGGCCGACCCGGAGTGTGTCAGACTCAAGAACTATTGCAAGGAAGACAGTTAGTCCACCGTGTGGTGTATGTATCCTCCGTCCATTCCAATGGTGGGAAATCATTCCATATGTGAACGGGTTACCTTGAACAAATTAGAGTAAGTATGATTATTAGGGAATCTGGTGGTTTCCTATTGAGAGTGAATTATTACTTCCTATTAGTGGAATCTGGTGGTTTCCTATTGAGAGTGAATTAAACTCTTTTATTAGTGGAATCTGGTGGCTTCTTATTGAGAGTGCTTCCCTGTCCTGTAGCTCTAAGTGGTTGGCATGCAGAGTGAGGAGTTCACATAGTTGTCTGATTGGCTGTGCCGTTGTCACACTAGAAAATTCACCTTCATAGCAACTGAGAGGTCATGCTCCACCACTAAAATGTGCTTTTTAGTAACATACAGTAATTCCCAGTGGCTTCTCAAACAAGGCATGAACATTCAGTTCTCTCCCTTCCTCCTTGTTAGTCACCACCGTACATGAAACTCTATGAGCGGAGCACACTAGCTAAAACGTAAAGAAAATAGAGACATACATACAAAGAGCTGTCCTGGGTGTAGTTGATTTGTTTGTTGTGCCTTTGCCATTCTACCTTGTACAGTTGACACATGTGTAATGTGTACACAGGCGTGGACCAGAGAGCCACTATGACTGAAGTATGTCTGGTACCAGCCGAGTTTGATGACTACCAGATTGGAGTGGATGCTGCCATCACCTTCTGTCTCAAGGAGCTCCGGGTTACCTCCTCTCTCTCTCTCTCTCTGTGTCACTTTGTAAGCAGTGTTTTCTATGCTAAGTTGTATGCTAGGGGTGTGATTTACCAGAGTGTGCAATGTATATTTGTCCATCAGGCAGTTCTGCTCTTCACTGATGCTCTGCCGCAGACAGTGTCACTGTACTTTGAATCAGCAGGAAGGTCAGCCCTTCTTTCTCCCTCCTTCTTCCACTTTCCTTTCTCTCTCCTTTCCCCCTTCCCTCCTCTCTCTCCCTCTCCCTCTCAGCTATATAAAATTCTTCACTCCTCCGTTCCAATCCAGCCCAGTCGTATTCAGTATAGATGCCACCACAGAAGTCAAGGCAGACTTTGTGCTGGCCACTCTACAAGATGTTGCCGATCCTACAAACCCTATCACCAATGGCACCACTGCTCACTCTGACAGTAGCACTAACGCTGCTGGTGTCAGAGGGAAGAACGCGGCACACCGACAGAGGGAGCAGACGAGACAAAACACTCGGGGAAGAAGAAGGGGAACGGCTAACGGACCGGGTCTTACTCGCCGGCAGGACCGGGGGCGGGGATCGGTTGAAGATGAATGGAGTCACCCTTTTTCTAGCTCTAATAGCCGCTCAACCAAAGAAGACAGAGAACGGACTAGCGAGGAAAGGTTGGCTTCTGTTGAGAGTGTCCACAGATCCAGTGAAGCCTATCACAGCACTCCAAGTAGACAGAGGATGGCTGATGCTAGGAGTAGGTCTAGTAGAACTTCCGAGGAACACTGTACTCTTGGTGATGCTGTGATGGTGGAAGAAGATGGACATGTGACTGGAGACGGTGCTGGTGGTGAGGGTGTGACGATGGTGGAGGAGGGAGAAGCCGATCCCCTCGATGCCCTGTTTGGAGAAGAGAACATGATGGATGTTGGGGAGGGAGGGTGGGAGGGGGGAAGAGGGGGAGATTTCGCAGCAGAGGGACGGCCGAGAAGCAGTAGTAGTGAGCCCCAACACAAACTCCCAGGTGTTCCTTTTATGTACGTATGTATACCAGGATAAACTGCTCCCATCACAAAGTCTTGTGACTTCTAGTGTGCCCTGCTATATATATGTACATGTCTACCTACATGTGGAAGGGGAGAGATTATGCCTTATTATGTACTGTATAGGGCATCATACAGCTGCATTGTATGTAGTGATGGCATAAATACAGCATAGTATCATATGTAGCTGTATGGATACTCTAACTGTGGCCAGATGTAGGAGACGTCTGAGTTCTCTGATCATTTCTCATTAGCCATATATGACCATGTATGAACTAATGTATGGAAGTGATGCCTAGTGTTTGTTGTGTGCAGGGTTTGGTATTTCGAGAAGCCCCCACGTCGTCAGCTCCCACCTCACCAGCAGCTGTGTCAGACCCTCCCCCAAATCACCACAGACCCACACCTCACATCCCCACACTCCCCCCTCCCCCACACTACCCAGGAGGGAGGGAGAGGAAGAATGGAGGAGAGGGGAAGAGGGAGGAGTCAGTCTAACACAAGACAGCATTCTCCAGGACTCTGGCTTTCTCCCTGGAACTCCTCCAGCTAAAAAGGTGAGTCATGAGACACGACACACTCTGTTCTATATATGAAGCATCCGAAAAAGGAGCTTAAGAACAGAATGAAGGACACCCCCTCTTATATCTAATATTTTGGTCAGTGGAAGCACCCAACCGATGGTTATAAGCCTGATGGCGCATTGTAGCAGACCGTTTCACCAAAAAGATGTTCCCAGGGTGTCCCTTGTTCAGAGGTTTCACTCCAACTCCACCTGTGTTGCTCCATACCCTTCAGAAGACAAGGCTTAACATTCTCTCGTGTAAACTTCTCATGCTACAGTTTCAGTCTCTCCCCAGCCTCCACACTCCACACGTGGAGGGAGGGAGGGAGGGAGGGAGGCTGGGAGACTGACACCAGAGATGCAAACACTGCGGGGAATCTAGTGTGTAAAGTGACCCTGAAAGAGGGTAGGGAGGGAGGGGGAGGGAGGGAGGGAGAGAACACCCTGTGAACCCTGTTCTGTGGTGTGTAGGGGGGCTGCTGGGCAGAAGTGTGCCTGGGCCACAAGCGATATATATAGGTTTCTCCTGGAATGCTGCAAGATAGCCAATGGAAGGGAATGTGTTTTGGGGACATATCTGAGCCTCTCCTCCGAGTTCAGGCATGTAACTGCTACCACCACAACCCTTGGTGCACGAGGTCTTCCCCTCCGTTAGTCAATTTCTGGTGATAATACACCACATGTCACCTTAATGGTAAACTTCCTACACCATAACCTGTCATGTCTGTTGTGTACCACTTTTGGGGAGAGTCCAATGGTAGTAATGTGAATTCGCAAACCAAATACAGTATAGCAGCACCACATCCACTGGCCTCTCATAAGTTCTTTCACAAGCTTCCAGAATGACCGACCATATCCTGGTGTCTGAAAGCTACAACTGTATATATATATAAGGTATGTCTAGGTAGCTGGCCTACTAGAGTACAAACTGAAAGGCCAATTACTGGAGAGTGCTGTAGTCTGGGGGGAAGTGAAGGGGGAGAAGTGATATCCTTCTGATGAAAGCCACTACACATGTGTGGTCCTGCCCCTGGCCATATACCGGTCCATTCACTGAGTCTGTCACACGACTTGTGGTCACAAACAATCATGCCACGATGCGCACACGTCCTGTGTAGTAAGAATGACCGGATCATAGCGTATTTCCTATCTTACCCCCTCCCGACTCTACATTGCGAATGTACCACTATGATATGCTCTATAATATACACTACAGTTCAAGGCATCGTCTGCAATTCTTGGAGGGGGTTTGCTGCACTGTGACCTGCCTACCCCTAGGCAGCCAGGTATCCTGGCTCCAGACTCTGAGGATGAATCCAACTGACTGGAATACCCACCACAGAAACCACTGGATATATTATAGCCCTGCGGACCACCGGATATTATTATACCAGTTGTGAACTTTGTGTCGTCCTCATCTCTCCTCTAACTCTCTCTTTTCGTGCACCCTGCATCACTGCAAATTGTGTAACGTTATAGTGCAACGTGTGTGCTTTGTGTATTCGATCAACTTTCGCTCATGTATCATCTGTGGTATGCTCGTATGTTCATTCAGTTGCAACGTGTTTACACTTTGTGTGCAAGGTCACAGCTGACGTCCAACCAAACTCTTGGTGCAAAAATGAATGCACGTCATTTAGTGTAATAATTATGTAATACGCTAGCAGAGCATTGACGTGCACAAGTGCATATGCAAAAGGCACCAATGTGATGATAGGTTGTGCAACGCTGGGTAACTTGCAACAGTTTCTCAGGATGCAACTGAGACATAATGTGGAACACTTTTCACACTTAAGAGACAATTGAGAAGTTATAACATACCACGGTGGACTTTGTGAGTGTACATTTTATACGATGGCACGAAATTATAAAGAAGTGTTCAATCATGTGACAAATGCACGAGAAAATTAAACCGTTTGAACGGTGAGTAAGAAATGGCACATCAAAAGTCAGAGTTGTAACACTATCTCTTCTCTATAGTCCTCAGCTGCTTTTTCTTTAGTCTTTTCAACTTTGTAACATTGGTTATCTGCGAGTAGTGGCATCGAGTTCCGTGTATGAATGCACAAGAATCTATGGTCACTCAAGCATTCAGAAAATAATGGAAAGCCCACTCTACCTCTTATTAGATCACATTGTACTTAGGTTACTGTTGTCTTATGTGCACTTTTACCAACAGACGGCATTGACCTGGCAACCCACGACAATCTTTAGTGTACTTTTACAACAAATAGTCGGAAAGGTGGATTTTGTAGCACACGTACAGATAAAATTTGATTGACCTGGCAGCCCCTAATTAGCCAGGTGCACATGTACCTTCTGAACAATCTCTCCCTTTCTCTGGTTCTCTAGTTTTCTCTCTCTCTTTTCCTGCAGCCGTTTCCTCAGTTCCTGTGTCACGAATACCACATAGAGCACTTCAGGGAAGGAGGTCTTGAAAGGTGAAGTGGTGTCAATGAAAGGCAAACTCTACACCCTGGGCAACAGGAAAAGCTGCCCAGGGTGGTTAGAGGTAGTGAGAAGCAAGGAAGGGTATATCACCTCTTTCTCTTTGTCTTTGGCCTCCTTCATCTCCCTCTCCATCTCTCTCACTGCCCTTCTCTCCGACTCCTGAGCCCGCCTGACTTTATACGGCTTTTTCAGTGGTGGCACGGCCACACAGTCCCTGTGTCTGCGTCGAAAATAGAGCTTGGTAGCTAAACACGCTAGCAGGAAAGTTTGTACTTGGTTCCAGGACTTTTCCAGACTCTGCCGGACTTAGGTTTGCCCCGAGGTGCACTCTCCTCGCCCGGTTTCATGACGAGAGACTGGAACGAATGCCACGTGGGAGGCGGGCTCCAATTAGAAAAGGCGAGCCCACTCCAATTGACGCGCACTAAAGAACATGACGTCCCGGGCTCGTCGCGTCCGCTTCAGCGACCGCGTGGAGACGTTTGAAGATTCTCGGCGGCGCACGAGTGAAGTCGTGCGGACGACCGGCCTTACTCCAGGTATTAGAGCCCTCCGACCTCCTGTCGCCTTCTCAAGTCAACAGTATAGTTTACCAGTTGCCATGGCGATAAGAGTAAAGCTGTCGTGCCGTACACGGCCGAAAGTGACTAGCAATGTGTGAAAATTGAGCCATGTGGGTTGCCAATAAACTACACCTGCATAGCTATGGTATTAGGATAAAGGGAGCAGAGTAGCCGTATTCCCTGGTGTATATACCTGCGCCAGTGAGAGTGTGACTGAGAAGTGGAGTAAAGGGTAGTATATAGTAGGTCCAGGTATGCAGCGTGGAGAGATGGAAACAGGAGCAGGTAATAGGAGCACTCTGGAAAATGTTTGAGGTGCCGCCCTCCTTCACGAGGTGTATGCTATAGGATAAGGGGTGCCCGCATTCGTTCTGGGTTTTGAAAAGACTTTTGTCTGAACTTACAGGGGCGGAAGTGTACACCAGCCTACCGCTGCAGATGGCCGTCTATTTCAATGTGTTCTATGCTCCACTGTGGGCCACTGGTTACATATTGGCACTGCAGACTAAGGTTTGTGAGTGTACACTCCACGCACTCTTTTGCTGGAATTTCAATGTGTTCTATGCTCCACTGTGGGCCACTGGTTACATATTGGCACTGCAGACTAAGGTTTGTGAGTGTACACTCCACGCACTCTTTTGCTGGAATTTCAATGTGTTTGACAATGCATAGTACCAGTGGCATGCAGTGAAGTAGTAAACACCGTCACATTTTATTTAAAAAGCTCTCTGTAAAAAAAGCTACTTACCTATCCAAACCGGTTTACTGTGTGTAAACCACCATTTCATGGGCGGTTGTGTTGTGGTAAGCCAAAGTTGTTTACCAAGCGTCCCATGTAAAGGGGCCATATTAACATTCTGCTGAAACCTGCTGAGCCATCCCTATAGTGGGAACCTTTCAAGGGAGAAAACTTCCATAAACATCACCTTGTAGGCACAGGGGACATCTTGTATAATGAGTTAAATACTGTATTTCTACAGAAATCTGTTTACTTTTCCTACCGAAGTTTTCTTCCTGGAATGTCTCCCGCTCTCGTTCCTCCCTGCAGTTTTCCCTGCTGGCTACCCACTACCGCTACGTCAGTGTTCTAGTTGTGGTGGTCATGATTTCTGTTGAGACAGCCAGACTCTATCTTGCCTATGAGGGGAACCTTAGGGAAAAGGTCTGTTGGCTAAAGCATTGATCCACTGTGAAATAATACATGTGTATAATATACCAATGTCCAAAGTCATTTCAAACATCACCGTTGTACATTCCGTCGTTTATTTTTGTTTGCTTTGCACTTGCTTTGCTCTCGTAGCTATCTTGTACATCTATATGTGGTGTAGATAAAACTGAAACGCAATGTGGCCAGTTCCGCATTGCTTTCCACCAAGCACACTGTGTGTGTGTGTTGACTAGTGTTTATGAAAGGGACCAACTCTTCCCACACAAACCTGCCATTGAATGAAGACAAACCCAGACATCCACGCCCCAGTGTTTGTGGTGGTAGTGTGGTGGCATACATACACCTCTATTTCGTTGAGAGTTGGCCGGTCAATGGAGGTACTCAACCGCGCGAGGTCTGCGGCCAGCTCAATAGGCCCATTACCCTCGTTAGAGTGGCCGTGGTATGCAAGTCTTGCTCCTGCGGTCGCCAGCGCGGCAGAGACTGGTATGTATGTATCTGAGGGATGGCGTGTGGTGTGGGACTGGGGTAGAGTAGTACAGCCGGTCGCACTCTGTCAAACACACAATCAGAAAAAGAATGCATGTGTGCCGCGGACATGTGTGTCCTTTTGTACTAGGGACAGTTTCTCAGAGAAATTGCAGAGCTTGAGTAGCCTTTGAATTAAATTTGAGTATAATTGCATTGAGTAGCCCCTTAACATTAGTACGTCATCTTGTTTTTCTATGCATGGTACAACATGTGTAGGGCTAAATAGCGCTAAACTCCAAAACTCCAAAAACTCTCTTCCCCTCTTATTATCTTGTCTGCTCACTGTTGTCGGTCACTGGAGCCCATTGCCTTCCAGACACTACATGTTTTGGGACTGTACGTGAGACCCATTGTTTCCTGGACACAATGCGGCCAGTCAAATCAGGTCTCAGTGTAACTGGCCAACAGACAACTCGCTCCAACTGCCCCTGGTACTAGACCGCCCTGGTTACGTGAGAAATAAATAACTGGGACACAGCTGTTCTCTCGCGGTTTTTGACATTCAGTGTGCCTCACTGTAGGTTGGTGCCCGTTTGTGAGTCAGATGGTGAGCAATTTTTTTTGGGCACAGGATGGGTGTGGCTTACTCTTGGTCACTGGAACTATTTTTAATTGTCATATGAACCTGCCTATCTTGTCATATGAACCTACATATCTGTTTGTATGCTCTGGAGCTCTGGAGGACTTGAACACACACGCACTTTGCCTGTCATCACAACCACTCTACCCACTGCTTTGTTAGCTGATGAGCACAAGTAGTCCACCTACCACCATACAATGGATCCATGGAAGCCACAAGTTGTGACAAGTCCATTTCACTACTACAACTGGTGCTTTGTTAGACTCATTTTGGTGTATCAGTTTTTTTGCCCATACCTATAAAAAAAAAAAGAGTTTGTTTCTTTTACCATGCATTTGATATTTGAATCTTTTTCGAATATTATCCATCCACCCCTTTTTCCGATTATCCCATGCTGACACACTATGAATGTCACATTTGCCACTATAAAGACTCGGGTGTGCATTCTTAGCCTGCCAGCACAAACAAGTTAGGCGACATTCGCATTAGTTGTGTTATGAGTATTCTTACAACTTTGTCTCGGCAAGACTACCACCCCTCACTAGGCCCTCTGTGTTCTTAGCTATCAGCTTACTGCAGAACCCACCCCTTCTGGCAGTTTGCACACTTTTCACGCATTCCCCTCTGTCCCTTCTCTCTCTCTCTCTCTCTCTCTTTCTTATTTTGACAATCGATATTAATTGTATTCCCATGCACTTTGCCACTGAACGTTGTCCCCTTTGAAGAGGGACATACTGAAATTAGTTAGTCTATCCCTGCAACGAAACTGGAAATATATTGCTAATTTGAGTGTGTTCGTCATTTCAGTGGAGTGGGCAAGTCCCATGTTATGTATCAGGGAAGTCTGTGGGATTTCTGAGAGTTACCACCACCTGCTACGGACTCGCCAGTTTCAATGGGCCTGTGGAGACAGAATCCAAACTCAATTGTTATCATTTGTGATTTTACAGCCATGTATCGTGACAGGGAGTTGCACCTGTGGTAGTCTGAACCAGTTTATAGGTCCCTGCCAATCTGAGACAGCCTGCCTAAACCGAAACAGCCCTAATGGCCAAAAGGGGGCTACGAAACCCTTATCCATTACATGTGTTGTACGTTTTATGTGTGGCATGGGATTCCTGGCCCGTCATGGGGACTCCCTGCATCAACACTCTGAGAATCCTCTGCATGAGGCTGCAAATGAAGATGAGCAGGAAAGGAGAAAAGTAAAAAGTGAAGGCAAAGAGGGAGGGAACTACAAGTAGCAGGGGAGAAAGAGCACAAATTGCCAATCAGTCGACATTGCCAATATAATCTTGCCTCGACCTCTTCAGCCTGCAAAGCCCTCACTCCTCTGTTTCCCAGCAACCGTATCTTCACGGCCCCTTTGAGCAGGCACCCTCCCGGCCATCGTTGTAGCTAGCTGGAGATAGCACATTGCCATACGTTCTCTGGCGCATGACCAGGGTCACGAACCCAGCCCACTGCTGTGTGCAGCTTCCCGGATGTATGTATGTGCCTTGGCCAAGTGTCCTCGCAGTCTAATTATCATTAATCCCCATCATAATATTATTGACCAACAATTGGCAGTATTTATAGGCCTGTTCCTCTTAAGATTATGGACGGAAGTGTGTAGCAGTCTAAGTCCAATATCCCCTATTACGACACTGTAGTAATAGATGTTTGCATACATTCACTGACGCAGGAATGTAGCCACAGTGCACACACACACCACATCGCTGAGAAGTAGGTTTTCCATGCGGTAATAGCGTACGTGTGTTTTATGTGCCAAAAGCGGATTCGACCTGCTGTGTATACCCATGTGGGAAGTACATAGGAGGAGAGGGAGAGGGAATATTTTGTAGATTTGAGCCCCTGCCTGCTGACCTGCTGTGCCTAAACAGCAGCTAGAAAAAAAACTTGTGTTTGTCTTTACTTTGCTTTGCTACTACCTCATTGCTATTTACCTTCCTCGCTCCTCCTCTTGACCAGGTAGCCGAGCTGGCAGGGTTCTGGCTCCTCTCTCTACTCCAGACCTCGTCTCACGCCTTACGCTCTACTACTGCCAGATTCACTAACACTCACACCCTCACCCGGACTCACGAGAGGTGCCCTCATCCCTCACCCCTCGCTCTTCTCTCATGCCCAGCTAATCCTGGGCCTGTGGACACTCTATCGCCTCGTGAGCTCTCAGGCCCTCAAGTTCCACTTGGCACAGAGCAACAGTGTTCTGCAGGCCTCTGTTGGACCTGCTCCTAGTAGTCACGGTAGTGTGAGGACTGAGGGAGGGAGGGAACACATTGAAATGACTAAACTAAGTTGATGTCATTTCATCAATCACCCTCCCAGAGTATATGTGCACATGCGATACTGCTTTGCTACATGTACACTCCACGTTATTAATTCCTCAGCTGTGCGTGTGAATATGAGACATGTTTGTTTGCAGTTGGGAATCCTAGCGGTGTAGCAGTGTTCTCCGGTGTGTGGTACTGTGTGTGGTACTGCGGGTGGTCTAAAGCTGTCCAGTAGGTGCTTTACAGAATAAAGTTGAACCTCTGTTTATAGGACACACTAGGACCGTGGAAATTGCAGGTGTCCTTTATTCAGAGGTAGACAGTACAATCCCATGGATGACATGTTCCCTAGTTCAGGGCTGCCTTTAAAATCATGCACTCTCTTGCTGCTCATGCATCTACATGATCCAATGCACGAGGTTGTCAATACTCTATGCATGAATATAACAGAGCACTGTGTGTGTACGTTTGAAAAGTTTTTAGAGAACAATTGTGCATATGTACCTATGTACGTATCTGTCCTCTAAAACAACAGTAGAATTTATACGAACTCTACTAAAAAGCTCACTCCCTGCCGTGACTGTACACCCGCCCCGTCGAGAGCGTAGATTCGCAATCACTCCAGAGTTAATTTTTGACACTGTGCAAACATGCAAGCTACCGCCCAGAGACTCTCGATTCGCACGATCAACCGTCACTCAGTACGGAGTAGCACCTGGTGCTGTGTCACTATGAATATTATCCCAAACAGCTCTTATTCACAACATTTTGTATACACTGGCAATCGTAACAAGCAAAGTGTCACAGCCGTTAAAAGGGTTGTATTTCAATAGTTTGTTGAGATAAACTGTCTATAAGTTGTCCAGAAAGTCCTGGTTCAAGAGGATGTGGCATGTTCTGGTGTGAGACTGCACTCCAAGTGCATGTCAGAGAGGGTGTAGCTAGGGCAGCTAGCTGTGTCCGGCTATCGGGCAGGGCCCTCCCCTCCCTTGCCCGCTTCGAAACCCATGAGAGAGCAGAGAGTGTGGCGTGTTCGCCCTCCTAGCTGTTTGCAGGCTGTGGTTGGGGCGGTTCTGCTGCTGGCATGTGCCCAGGCATGCCTGACTGCCTCTCAGGCGGTAGGGAAACGGTTTTTTAATCGTGCGAGTGCGTCAGTACACCCCCTGTTCCTTCTCACTCCTCCCGTTCGTCCTTGTCCCACTTCTCCTGCCAAACTAACAAAAAAAAGTGCAGAGACTCAAAAGATAGTGCTTTTTTTGAAGGATAACTTAATGAGAATGATATGTTTGGCGCGGCTTTTTATGAGAACGTTTTGTGCTCATCAGTGTTGAGATGCCATTGCTCAGGACGTCGGTTTTGGTCACCATGACTTGTTTGGGCGTTGGTCGGGAAGCAGCTTCAATTAGGATATGTTGTAAGTCTCAGAGGTTCTTATGAAACCTTTCACTAAAGTGTGATCACCACTTACTCAGCGCATGGGTCAGGGAGGAGTTAGGATTTCG